>PVIR01035854.1:0-16169 GCA_004026965.1 Petromus typicus
AGAAAGAAAGAAAATGTGTTGACAGCATAGTCAAATACACATGAGTCTTAGTTAGAACTCATTTTTAAAAAATGATTTCTGGAATTAAACAGGGCCAGCTGAAGGTATCAGATGGTGGAATGTTGAGGTATCAGCATAGCTAACGATAATGTAGTCCAGGTGATGACATTTTCTTTTGACTCTTTGATTGCTTATCTACCATAGTGGTATTTAGTATTTGGATTATGTTACCTTAAGGAACAAATAATGTACTTTATATTATTACCCAGTTTTCTACATTTCCAAGTTTTCACTCGATTGAGGAAATGAAAAACACTATCTTTTCAAAGGATGGAATTACGTTATAATACCCAGGCCAGCCCTGAACTGCTGGGCTGAAGTGATCCTCTTGCCTCCATCTCCTGAGTATTGGGGTACAGACCTCCAGAAATGGCCTGATTGATATTGTCATTTATTGAACAACTGTACTGTGGGAAATGTCACATACATCATATCAATGTTGAATTATTCTGTTGTATTCCCAGTCTAGCATGTACTATTTAAATTCTTTATTCACTATTCACTGTTCTATAAAGACCATGGGACATAATCATTTTTAATTTCTAGAGGCAGACTCTCTTGCTAGAAGGCTGAAGCTATCAGTTGGTAAATAAAACCCATTTCACTCTTCCCCAAGCACCGCCACCTCACTCTGGCTTTACTGGTCTCTGTTGCAGTGCTGGGCATGTGAATTATGAGAAGCTTTTTGAAAATTTGGATTCTTTGACCACAAACAAAGACAAGTGCATCACTGCTCCCATGGCAGGTCTGGGGGCTCAGTATTTTCAGCATGCTTCATAGGTGACTAGTAAAGGCAACAGAGATTGTTTAATATCAAAAACTAATTGATAAACTAATATCAAAAAGGCAACAGAGATAGTTTATCACTTCAAAAAAACTGTGACCCAGGAATGAAAACAGAAACCATTCTGGGTATGCTGAGGAGAAGGAATTCAATAAATGGGATTAGTTATAAGTGATAAATGACCTAGACAACTAAACAAGAGACAGTGGTGAAACAGAGAGACATGCAGAAACTCACAGGGGCCAATCTGGGAAAGATACTATTGTTTTTAAGGACTGAGGTGCAAGAAGTGGTATTAACCAACCTCAAAAGCTAGAAGTTTCTCTTTGGGCCAAAATAGCATAATGAGTGTCGACAGCAGAATCTGGGCCACAGAACAAGGGTTCTATTTATAGGCCTGGAGGAGATACGGTCACTGCCAGAGATGGCACCGAAGGCAGAGAAGAGGAGGATACCACGGCTTCTCTATAGCTCACAGGGGCCAACCTGTTGAAAACCCTGTGATCCAGGGGGCCGGGGAGTTAGCTCAGTGGTTCTGGCACCTGTCTTGCAAGCGCAAGAACCCGGATTCGATCCCCAGTAACCACATACTGGGCGTGGAGACTCATGCCCAGCAGCAACCAGCACCACATACCACAGTGCCGGGCGTGGTGACTCACGCCTGTAACCCCAGCACTCGGAAGGCAGAGGCAGGAGGACTGCTGTGATGTGAGTTGGACGCTGAGCTCAGGGCCAGCCTGAACCACAAAGCGAGACCCTGTCTCAAAAAACCTGAAAAAAAACAAAACAAAAACCTGTGATCCAATGATGTCTGAGAAAGGGTGAATTCCCTCTGATACAGAATAGAGGAAGAGTGGGTGATGACTCTGAGGACAAAAAAGCCAAGGATGGGCTAAAGAATAAAACAGAAATTGTAATAAAAGTGGGAAAGCAGATTAGGTGGTAAGGATATGCACCAGAAACATGATTCTTAAAGAAAATGTGGTTTGCAAGAAAAGTTCGGAACTGGTACATTTGTGATTTCATGACTCTGAGACTTCGCCAAAAGCTTAAAGAAGTCTCTGCTATCTGACCAGGGTGTATAGAAACTCCTTCACTAAATCTAGGACTGAGGGAAATTTGCTTGGACTCCAGTTAAGAGGCGAGAGGACCAAGATTTGATAGAGTTGTTTGAATTAAAACATAATGTTTTTTCTACCATATAACACTCTCTTTCCTATTTGTTTAATAAAATGAAAAGATCATCTATTCAATAATGCACTGCACTGTTCAATTTCTAATGCAATCAAAAGATCGGCCAACAATATAATTTACACAATTATTTCTTGTAAACCTTATTCTACATCAGGGAATATCAACCTGGAAGGCTGATATTCTTCATTTAGAAAGTGGTAGGGAGCTACTTAAAACTCTACAGTCACTGAAAGTTTCAGATACTATATTACACCTCGCGACCATATTTGAGTTACGGAGCAGCAATCCTCTTGGTTGGCATTTCTCAGCTATGGCCATACAACACAACATTTTGCCTCAGCTGAGTCTGGTTCTTGTGCAAGGTCAAAGATGGGAAGAAATGGCTAATTTTCCAATGAAGTAGGCCAATCTGTAAATTCAAAATATAAATAACACTGGCCGTAAGTCCTTACTAGTCTTCATAAAAAGAGAGTTCTTTAAACACCCATAATGTGAAACAGCTAGGACTAGAGGAAGAAGACGGGTAGGCTATAATGTCTGGGTTTTATCTTTGCCACTGAACATCTGTAACCTTGGGCCATTGTCTTCTGCCACCATGAGTGGCACTGACCACATGAGATAGTTCTTTGACTGGTGCTATTACCAACTTCTCTTTTGGATAAGGTGTTGATTCACTTAATTATTTGATTTTTTTTTTTTTTTTTAGGTTTTTTGAGACAGGGTCTCACTTTGTGGTTCAGGCTGACCCTGAGCTCAGCCTCCAACTCACATCACAGCAATCCTCCTGCCTCTGCCTCCCAAGTGCTGGGATTACAGGCATGAGCCACCATGCCTGGCACTGTGGTATGTGGTACTGGTTGCTGCTGGGTGTGAGTCTCCACACCCAGTATGGTATGTGGTTACCGGGGATTGAACCCGGGTCCTTGCGCTTGCAAGACAGGCGCCGGAACCACTGAGCTAACTCCCCGGCCCCACTAATTATTTAATTATTCAGAGTCCACCTGATTATATTATTCAGTTTTCTCGTTGCTAAGACCCCTTGTCAACTTTATAGGCAAACACATCTCCTTCAACCATACTTAATCTCCAAATAAAGAAAATAGCAAGTTTGTAACTCTATGCACTATACTACTGTGCACAACCATAAACACAATCACCCCTTCCCCAAAGTATCAGCAGTTCCAGCATTTTTCAAAAGCCCATGTTTCAAGACTCAAAACAAATTCTTAGCTGTTACCCTTTGAAAATAATCATTTAATCCCAAGATACAATGGCAAAGTGAAGATTCCCTTTCCAAAAAGGAGGAAAGAGAGGCTGAAAAGAATCAGACCAAAGTGAGACTAAAATACACTGAGGTACACATAAAATTTGCCCATCTGGAAAATCCTGTAGCTCCATACTGGGGTACATGATAATAAACTATGAGTTCTGGGGTTTCAGCAGCCCTACCATATGGCCTTGCTGGGTGTCTCCCATGTGGCCTTTATTATGGACCAGTTCTACTCTCAGGCTGCAGCTTTCCTCAGCAGACATTCTATGTTCCCAGTATTTCCAATTTCCTGGGGTCTCTACATCTTCGGCTCCATTTACACAGCTTCAAGCCCTGCCCTCTCAGGTGCTCTTTGGCTGACTTCCCCAGGCCTTGTAAAGGTGGATGCTTTCTTAACCCCACAGATCTTGCATTCTGCATGCAAGTAAAACTAGTAACACGTGGACAATGCCAAGGTGAGCTGCCAGCTTGTGAAGTAGCTGGGTCCCATTAAACTACGATGCACCAGTCTGTGTGCTTGGTTTGTTGAGCACAGAGAAATTAATTTCAGTAAAACAATTCCCTGGTGGGTCTTTCTCAAGTAGGAATCCCAAGGAGCTCCTTCTCAAATTAAATATATACTTTTGCACCCTTGAGCTTTCAATGGCTGAGGTCTTGATAATTTCTGAAATGCTATCAAGCCATTTGTCATGTCCCGGTACAAAGTATTTGCTTTAACGGTCCTAATATCATCAGCATCCATCTTTCTTTGGCCCCAAATTTACATGTGGTTTCTTTTGGACTAAAATTTCACATTAAAAAAAAATTTCTGCTCTGCTATTTGCCTCTGATGCTTATTACAGATCTGGCTAAAAGCAGCCAGCAGTATTCATGCTACAGCCTGAATACTGGGCTGTCCAGAAAAATTCTCTGCTAAAATTAATGAGAATATCATCCTTAATCTCAAGTCTTCTGCAAAGTCTCACGACATGGAAAAAACACAGAAAACTTTTGTGTCCTCTCGTCCAAATGCCAACGGAGTCTTTATTCCCAATTGAAACTCCTGAGCTCCCTTTTTACTGTCCACATTCCTATCAGCATCACACTCTGCTTACTGCATTCTGAAACTTCTCTAGCCTACATTTCCAAACCTTTCTAAATTCCTGCAGCAAACTACTTCCAAAGGCTTCTAAATTACACGGTCAAGTACAGGCACAGCAACAGCCCTACTTCTCCAGGACATGTTAGTCAGATTTCCTGTCAGTGAGACACAATCCTGGATACCCACAACTTAAAGGAGGAGAAGTTTAACTTAGTTCATGGTTTCATGGTTGGCAGTTTTCAAAGCAAAACATTTCATTGTGGAAGAGTGTGGCAGAGCAAAGCTACTTAGGTCAGGGTCGTAGGAAAGCAGAGCAGGGGAAAAGTGCCAAAGAAGAATGAGCAAAGGACCCGTGACCCATTCAGACACTCCCAGAATCGTGCTTTACTAATTAGCCTGGCGTTTCTTAAGCCAATAGAGTTGACATATCAGGATTGAGAGAGGCATTGCTCTATGAGAATCAAGGAAAGCCATATTCAAGTATTTTCATGCCTCTCTGGCTGTGTGTATACTCACATTTCCTCAAAGATTTCTCAAAAAAATAAGAATATAAAAGCTAGTTTGAATGGGCCTTTGTCATATGTACACGTTGCTGCTAATCATTTTGCATTAACTGTACTCATCTGAGTTCATGTTCATTATCTGGCATTAAATACATTCATTCATTATTTCATTCAATAAACATTTATTATGGATTACATGTCAGTCTGTGAGCCTGGTCCTTGGGCGATAATAACAAAGACAGGCTCTTATCTTTAAAAGAGACAGAAGGGAGAAACGTAAGAACAACTAATATGACATGTACTTTACTCTGATCCTTTGCAGGAGGTACTGTTTAGCCTGGGTGGATCATTGAAAGCTTCTTAGGGGCTGGGGATTTGGCTCAGTGGTTCCAGCATCTGTTTTGCAAGCACAAGAACCTGGGTTCAATCCCTGGTAATCACATACCATACTGGGCATGGAGACTCACGCCCAGCAGCAATCAGTACCACATACCACAGTGCCGGGCGTGGTGGCTCATGCCTGTAATCCCAGCACTCGGGAGGCAAAGGCAGGAGGATTGCTGTGGTGTGAGTTGCAGGCTGAGCTCAGAGTCAGCCTGAATTACAAAGTGAGACCCTATCTCAAAAAACCAAAAAAAAAAAAAAAAAAATCTTCTTATATGAGGAAGACAGAAAATGGATTTAGAACAAATTTGCCTGGAACACTGTTTGAAAGAGTAAGAAGGATGCCAGGTACCATATTGGATTGCTTTAAAAAAGATCCAGGAACATAAAAAGCAAACTGAAATTTTTTCTTGGGTATATATCATAAGTATCTATTCAGGAAGATCATAAATGTCTGAGATGATAGATATGATAATTATCTGATTAGATCATTACACCATGTATACATTTACTGAAACATTCCACTGTACTCCATAAATCTGTACAATTATTACATGCCAATTAAAAATAAAATAGAGAAAAACATTTACTCTGAAACATCCAAAGTTTAGAATTTACTTAAAAGATTACAAGCAGACTTCCTCATTAATTCTTTTACCTATAATCATGAGTCCTACAAACAATAATTACAATAAAGAAATAGAAAAAAACCTAAAAAGTTGCAAAAATATGATGGGTTATTATCCAAGGTTTAACTATGAGCAACAAAAATAAATTAAGCTGAAAACCTTGACAAGGCTTCCAAAATTAGAAATACCTATATTTTTCAGACCAGAAAAAAAATCTATTATATTAAAAAATCAGGCTCGGATTCAGAAAAATATTTGCATAAACTCTCAAAAAAATCCAGAAAATTTTCAGATTATATATTTGCACAACGGAGGCCATACATACACCCCCCCCACACACATTCTAACATATAATATGTTACACATTTGTGTGCTTAGAAGCTAAAAAAGCAGAACCATGGTTTTTTTAGTCAATTAAACCTTTCTTACTCTTACTGGTGGAAATAACTTAAAATGAGGTCTATTCTATGTATCTAATACTTACATAACTAAGACATTGCCAAAACCAATTCCAAACCATGGCACCTGCTATTAATCCAAATGGAGACCAGTCAAAGCAAATTGCATAAAACTGTCATAAAACACATTCATCAACTCTCAGAATGGCTCTTACAGAGAGAACATACAGAATAGCTATGAATGGTGATGACAAAAGGATACAATGAACTACTCATAATTCATTTTCCCAACAAAGACTATGCTAAAGGAATTCAGAAGGCTTTTCAAACTAGGCTTTCATTGCAAATACTTGAGAGCAGTTGCTGGTATAAACATCCATGAGGGATGTGTGATTTTCTAACAAATGTGATTCATACCTTTTAACGCAAACATTATTACTGACTGACTGTCTCCTCTTGATTTTTACCCTAAATACACAAAGATTTAGTATGTTTGTATGTACTTGGTAGTAGTGTTGGAAAAGCCAGGCAAGTGAATATATACAGTTATAATATTTAATATTATTTGTGGAAAACAAACATATGAAAATCAACTTTAAGAAAAAAATTTAAGTCTGGAGTGATCATGATGAATCTCAACAGCTAGACATTCCTTTGTATAATTCCTATATTTTCTTTTCCCCAGTTTACACCAGACATTTGACATCAGATAGACTTCATAACATTGTACTTTTACTGCATAGTATAATTTCTCATTTTTTATTTACCACAGTATGCTTTCCATTCATATTTTATTTCTCAGTTATTTTTCTTTTCTTCTCTTATACTACATACCTAAGTGTGGTAAACAGGGGAAGGGAATGTAAGTAGAACTTTTGCATTAAGTTCTAGTCTCCTGTGAGTTCACGGTACATGGCAAAATAATTAATAATTAGGCAGAAATGAGACTTAGAGAAGACTGAGCTTGGGTCTAATCCATGCTACTCTGGGCAGCAAGGACTCCGAACCGCCCCCCCCTTTATTATCTACACTCCAAAATACGAAAAAGGCAGGGGCACACAACAATAGTCCTAGAGAAGTTATATAGATGAACCTCCCTCAGGGCAAGGCAGATGTCAGCAACAGTTCTTGAGAAGGGAGAGATCCTGTACAGTTCTACCCTGAAGCATCACAGCATGTGGGACCATGAGTCCCTGCTGCTACCAGAGATGAAGACAAAAGTCAAGTCCATAGTCCGTCTGCAGGCAGGAAGACCTGGTCAATTTTGACCTTGCAATTCCCAAACAGGGTGGATCCTAACACCTAAGGAATCATTAAATTATTACAATAATTTATTATAAAATATATGCAAAAAAGGCAGTTATGACGAACAGAAAAATGTTTGGTCTCAGAATAATCAAATTTATTTGTCTTAGTTCCTGCACCAGTCTACAAAGTACTTATTGGTCTATTTCATCTTCTGTTGAGAAAGACAAAGCAACGTAGTTTTCTAGTGGCCTAAAGTAAAAAAAGGCAGCTGGTAGGATACTAAAAAACTTCCTCTGCACAGGTATCAAGGATTCTAGGACTATGAGGAAGCTTGAAGGAACATATCTCTTTGTTAGAAGGGAGAGAAAATGCTGTCAAGAGCAGAAGAGTAAGACAAAAATGTTCAATCAAACTTTTCTTTTAAAAGCCTTTGTACAGCTCTAGGATAAACTAAGCTTAATTGACAACAAGGAATGAAAGCAATTTCCACATGAACAGCACAAATATAAACATCTAGTTGAGGGAGAAAAGAATTAAAGTGACCGCCTATGACACATTTCTCAACCAGAAGGGTGTTCATCTGGTCATTTATTTCAGGACTTCTTTATAGGTGTTACTTCAGGGGAATATAACAGTAAGACACATAAAAGAAAAGCCAAAACACAAGCATGTGTAATAATGGGAGTCTTTAACAGGATTAGGAGTTAATACTTTTGCTTGGCTTCTCCTCCAACAAGTACTTAATCATCACAGTCAGAGGCTTATGTGGAATGTTCTAAAAATGTAATAATAATTTAAGAGCCGAAAAAACATCCCAAGACTGAGAGATCTTAAATCAGCTTTTAATCACACAATATTAAATATCCCAAATGTTTGGCATATGCTTGGCTGTGTGGAGGTTTAAGATATGCTAGCAGGTAGCTATTTTCAATGTACCAACTGAACTAGAGAATCAAGACTCGAAGGAGGAATTTGAAGGTAAGGGGAAGTATCTGAGGTCAAGGGTGAATACTCTTAAGGATGAGGAGATGCCAAAGCAGGGATCACGGTGTGTTTGATGAGAGAGAAAGATGTTTCTGACCTAGAAGGGTAAATCAAGCAGAGGAAATGACTAGTCACAGGCTAAATGGCCTTCGGAGGCACCCAGGAACACAAGTTAGGAAAACCCCGGCTGGAAGCTTCTGAGTAGGAGGTCAATATGAATTTTTAAAATAATCTAATTTAAGAGTATTCAAAATGGAATGGAAAAGGAGGTTCAAATTTGGAGAGTGAGTCTAGAAGCTGCTGCAGTAACAATGGGAGTGGATTAAAAGACCAGGGTGGAGATGACAATGGAAAAGAAGGAATCCTTTGTGGAACAAAAATGTCAGCAACTGGGCACTGATAGATCTGAGGAGGACAGGGTTAAGTAAAAAGTGACTAAATGCTGAAGCTTCACCAAGTGAAGATCATGAGACTTCTGAGAAGCTTTCTTCCCCTGCTGGCAGTCACTGCCACATCTACTTCTGCCCAGGGTACATGGAAGGTGACATTTGACTTCAACTAAACCAGTAGATCATCTGCAGTTAGACAGAACTTTTTTTTTTTTTGAGACAGCATTTCGCTTTGTACTTCAGGCTGGCCCAGATCTCAACCTCAAACTCAGAGCAATCCTCCTGCCTCTGCCTCCCAAGTGCTGGGATTATAGGTGTGAGCCACCAAACCCGGCATTGTGGTGTGTGGTACTGATTGTTGGTGGGCTGAGTCTCCATGCCCAGTATTGTTATATATGGTTACTGATTGAACCCAGGTCTTTCTACTTGCAAAGCAGATGCCAGAACCACTGAACTAAATCCCCGGCCCAAACAACACTTTTTCTACAATCAGGGACTGAGGGATTCAAGAAGTGTTGACCCTGGATTTACTACATCAGGTAGAGGTAGAGCTAGCAGAGATCAGAAGGGAATGAAAATAACAACTTGTAATATAATTAGACTGTGGAGAAATACAAAGAAAGTCCTAGGTTGACAGACAGACAGACACATTGATACACAAACACATACACACATTGCTACAGCCTGATAGTTGAGTGATTTCAGCTATAATCCCAGCTAGCAGTTGGGTGACTAGAATGCCCCATTCTTCATAATACATCTACCACTCATTTAAGTTCTTTGCAGGAGATTCTAAACATTACAGCCAAAGTCCTTTTGACTAAGATAACAAACTCCAGGAGCTGTCAGACTGAGGACATGGCCCCACCTCCAGCTGTCACCACTCCCTCTGCTGAGCCACATCCCCATGGAACAGCTGAAAACAGCTTGGCGGCCACAGACACAGGCTGTGGAACCACATTACCAGCTTCAATATTGACATTACTGCCCACCTGCTTGATGTGCTCCTTGAGCAGCTCCGCCTCTGAGCTTCAGCTTTGTCATCTGAAAAGCAGGGACCAGCACAGCACCTCTCTCCCCAGAGTGTCACTTGTGAGGACTGTCCATATGGACAGTACTACAACATCCCTGGCACGCGGTACACACTCCATACGTTTAGCGTCACTGTTATTTTTGTCGCTCTCAGCAGAAGGAACACAGAAGGAGACAGTGCATCCTGTTTCCACTCTGCTTCCAACTCCTTGCAGCTACTGAAGACACTCAGAGCAAAAAACACCCAGCACTCCACTTAGGCTGCCGCATAGCCATTCTCATCCACTCGAAATCAAAAGCCTCAGGACACTTGGCTCCTGGCTTCACCTGCTTCTTCTCGAGTGTCAAGAGGGCCACCTACTCCACAGTGTGCCAGGCCCTCAGCCGAACACTTACCTGGACCCAGTGTTTGCTCTGCTTCAAGCTGTTCTCTATGACCCCTGGTGCCAATCTCAACCCCTCTCTCCTGAGGACTTCCTGGGGAAATGCACTGCTTCTGCTGCCAGGCTGAGCCAGCCCTTGGTCAACACTCAAGTGTGTAGGTGACCATCTGCTCTCCGTCCTATTAGTAATAGTGATTACAGCTAATAATATATATGATACTCTTCCTTGGACAGATACTCTTAGAAGTATGATATAGGGGCTGGGGATTTAGCTCAATGGTTCCGGCACCTATCTTGCAAGTGCCAGGACCCGGGTTCGATCCTTGGTAAACACATATAATACTGGGCATGGAGACTCTTGCCCAGCAGCAACTAGTACCACATACCACAGTACTGGGCGTGGTGGCTCACCCCTGTAATCCCAGCACTCGGGAGACAGAGGCAGGGGGATTGCTGCGATGTGAGTTCGAGGCTGAGCTCAGGGCCAGCTTAAACTACAAAGCGAGACCTTGTCTCAAAAAACCTAAAAAAAAAAAAAAAGTATGATATAAATTAACTCAGTAAATTCTCCCAACAACCCAAGGAACAGGCTTCTATCATTAGACTTGTATTAGCTTAGCTACAGAAAAGGTGAAGGCAACTCAGAGGTTAAATATCTTGCCCAAGAACATAAAGTTAGAGCAAGGATGGGAATGCAGGGTCTAGGCTCACAGTGGCGCTCCTTACTGCTTGGCTAAACTTGCCCATTTTAAGAGTTTGTTTCCTGAAGTCTCCCCCATGGCAATCTCTATATCCTGCCCTGCAGGATCCCAGAGAAATGACAGTCCCCTCGATTTCTGCCCTTCTCACCTTTGCACCTATGCACACCACAGCCATCCTGCTCTCTTCCCTGGGGTCTCTCCCTCTGAACAGCAAGGGTATGCTCTACATTGCCCCAGCACACAACGGTTTGGAGTTCTCTCCCCATGAGTCATTTTCCAAGGTCTTCAACTGCTTTCTCTCCTCTGGCTCTTTCAAGGATATGAATATGTTAGTTCCTTCATGGGATCTTGATACCTGGCTACTGCAGCCTTCCACTCAATCCCCTCTGGCTTGAGCTTTGTCTTACTCCCCTTTCAGCCACGGTTAAACTTTCCAAAACATCAGCGCAGACTTGCTCCCCTTCACTGCCTCCTCCACAACATACTTACAGTGCTGCCACTCCACGGCTACACACACAAGTACACCTGCGGATTATTTGTTGTTTCATTGCATAGTGTTTTCATCAGTCATTTCCTTGACTCTTCTAGAGCACTGACACCAAATACCTGCACATAGTAGGTGCTCCTATCTTGGCTGAACCAATGAAAGATCAGCCTTATTTCACTGAAGGTCTCTCTTCCTGTGGCTATCCAGCATGGCCGACACTGTCATTTGCCCACTGCTACTCTGGTTGTCCGGAGAAGATGACGAAGCCAGAATCCTCGTGGCGAACTCCAATTCCCCGATAGTCTCACAGTTAAAGAATCAATAGCCAACAAGCAACCAAGTCAGAACCTAGAGGAAAAAGGCTGAGCCCAAGCTCCACTCTTGCTACTCTGAGCAGAGACAGCCAAAGACCAGATACGGCAGCAGCAGAAGTGGGAACAGAAGAACCCCTAACCTGAGCTCATCTGCACCTTTTACATGGTGACAAGCCTTTAACTCATAATTCCAGAATGCATAAAACAGGATGTCCCACAATAATTCCTATAGTTGAAGATTACATAGGGCAGGGCAGACATCCTTAATCCCAATAAGTCCCAAATCCAATAATCTTAGCGCAGTAATCCTTGTAGTTTGAGATCTCACAGGGTGAGGCAGATGTCCACAATAATCTCAGTGGTTGATCCTGGAGGGCAGGGCAGACATCCTCAAATCCAAGGAAGTAAATTCCAGTAAGTCAGTCTTAAATCCCAGTAAGTTGTCCTGGTTCCCTACTCCCTTTCTCATCTTCTTTATTAACAAAACCCTGTGGTGAGCTGTCAGTCATTGTTTATATAAGTCCAGGGAAACTTGTTAATGAGCCAAGCTCATGAGTGTTTCTGCCACTAGTCTTTCTACTTTTTCTTCTGTGAATGAACTTGGGAGGGACATGAGCAAGAGTTTCTTTTCTGCCTGCCATCCCCCTACCTCTGAGAACACTTTGCTGTCTTTTTGGCAGGCTCCATCTTCTTCAGATGCCTCTTAAATATTCATATTCTTCAAGACTTCTTGTTTTCTCCTTTTCCTGTCTCTTTTCCTCTGAATAAACTCCTCTATTATTTATGGATTCAATTGCAATCTACTTGGGATGATCCCCAAATAACTTGAACCTACATCTTTTCCTGAGCTTGGGCTTTCTATTGCCAGCCACTTTTATAGTTTCTATGTTACAGACACAATACATTCAATATTCTTCAATTACAGCGTGTCATATTCTCTCCCCTCCTTGGAAGATGCAACCGTTAGTCACTTAGAGGCTGTCCCAGCTCTTCCTAACACAAGTCTCTCCATACCTCATCAATTCCTTGCTAATCAATCTCTTTAATGTTCTTTGGTTGATTCTTTTATGTTACTATCTTAACAGAGACCTCATTATTTCTTGCACACATTAAGGCTCCAGCCTCCTAGTAGTCTATCATTCTGGGGCACAATATTGTAAGAGGGATTTTCCTGTAAACAAATCATTCTATGACATTCTCTTTCCTTACGTCTTGGAATTGATGCAGGGAGGATTTCAAAGTCTTTACACAGCCAAAGACGATGTCATGACATGGTCTTTCTACACTCACCTCTCCCTGTGACTCCAACACAGCAGCAGTCACAGGAGGTGACCTGAAGTTCCCAGAATGCACTGGTGCTCTTTGCATCCCTCCGTGTGCTCTCCAATATCTGATATAGCACATCCTTTGCTCCCTGGCTAACTGCTCTTTTTCCTTCAAAATGGGAGTTAGGCATTACTTCCTTTTATGAATCTATTCCTACACCTCCCAAGCCAAGTTCTTTCCCTTGTGTTCCTGAGGTTTATTGAGCCTACTTCTGCTGTGATGTTAACCGATAGTAATGTAATTATGAATTTAAATTTCTTCCCTTTCTTCTACACTGTCAACCCCTTCAACGCAATAACCTCTTCCTCCATTCCTCCCTTGTCCCTCCCTCTGTCCCTTCTATCTTTTTTCCTTCCTTCCTCAATCACAGTGTCTGACATATGAACAGAAATAAAAGTGAAAGTTTAACAAATGTACAGTAAGTTTCTTGCTTTACCTGAGTAGAAAGCATGTCTTATTTTCAGTTTTCATACATTAAATGGATATTAATGCTTTCTTCCCTTTCTTTAGTACTGAATAATAACTATATATTTAGTTTGTAAAATGAAGAATTAGATGAAAAATCAAGATATTATGTAGCGTCTGAAAGGCTTCCAAAAGAGAATAATCTTTTTTCTTGTCCTTTCATTTAAAAAAATTATTTCAGTTTCATTTGATACAATTTTCATTTTTTTTCACAAGGAGTCTTTTGGAATAATAATATCAATTATTATAAATGCAGCTCATGTCTGTTACAGGCAAACTGGGTAAACACAGAGCATCACTAAGGTAACCAGCGTGGGAGGCCTTTTCTTCAACTAGAAACATCTGCAGTTTGTCTGGGAAGATGTCTCCTGTTGATAATTTCCATGTGCTCTTTACCTGTTGACCTCACTCCCCATTCATTATTTCCAGGTTGATCCAAGATCTTGAAGTGTGCTTTTAATACTAGAGGGCCAACTTTATCAGTCATTCCATCAGAACTCAATACGGAATCAGTCACAAACGAAGGAAGATCCTATGTAACACTCAGTTCACAGTGAAGACTGCTCACTCTGATGTTGGGTGTATCTTAGCATGTGCTGCTCTTAGTCCTCTAAAACAGGGGTACACACATGATAATACAGTTATAAAGCAACCATGCCTATAATTTAAAAGTTAACTTTGGATTTTCATTTATTTCTTTGATAAGACTCAATCCACCCTGGCCAAATCCACTTATTTCAAATGGTATACTATTTGCACGTGGAACTTTCTAATCTTATTAAACCAGGCCAATCCCTACGGTTTGAAACCAGGAAAGAAAATCCCAGCTCTTCAGTTTGGGAATACTGTATTTCAAGCCTCACACACCTGGTTGGCCGCCTTGATGTTTACCACAAGGCTAACTGATGTTTCAGTATTATACATACCCTCTTTGCTGAATACCAAAGAACAGGATAAACATTAATTCTAAACTTTACCTAAACTAAAAAAAAAATCCAGGAAGGATCTAACATCATTATGATTATTAGTAATCCAACAGGAAAAAATAGGTGCTTTTTTCTAGTGCTAATACAGCTAAATCTCACTGGAATGCTAAGTTCCCTTGTGCCCAGGCTTGCCGTTTGTTGTGGATAACTCTACTTTGGGATTTTCATTATTTGGGGACTGTGCTGGCTCAGGCTAATCACCTATCATCCTGCACAAGTTCACCTTGTCCTATAGCAGATGGAGAGGACAGGAAAGTAAGAAATAGCATTCATTCTGCCATGGGGCAGAAGCATGTGCTGACTTAGGCCCAGGCACACTGACACAGGGCCAGGAAACCTGTGACTTCAAAAGTTTCCTAACTAGGGTTTATGAACACGGGGGAAAGAAGTTGCAAATATGGGAAGACAACTGCTCAAAATATTCAAACAATGGCAATGCTTAGAGCTTCCGCACCTCAAGAATTTAAGAATAATGAAGAAGCTGGAGGGGTTAACCAAAAGGCCTATTCTCACATGACCCTCCACAGCCCAGGATACCTTTGCCCAAATGACAGAAAGTACCCTCTGTGACTTAGCAAGAGCCTATCTATCCATCTGTGGAAAAATGAAAAAGAAGTATCTTCTCTGGGCAATTTATTCCTAAAATAAAGGTCTTTTTCCATCAGAAGTTGCAGAGTGTAGTAGCCATGTAAAGGTTGGAAATCAGTCTCCTTTAGAACTTAGCAAGACATCTGTGTGTACTATACTGCTCTGTACTGTATGGTAGAATTTCACACAGCAGCCCTGTGTCCTCCATCCATGGAGCTGGGTGGGTCTTTAAAGCCATCCCTGTTTTTTTACATTCAATTTTTTTATTGGAACATTTTAGATAGACATAATGATAACATTCACCATAGGGAATCTGTACATGTATCTGATATATCTTTTGTTCCCCATCTCCCTCTCATCTCTACAATCCTTTATCTCCTTGCTTAGAAAGGTTTGCTTCCCTTTTTTCCTTCTATTCCTTTGTTTTCTTATCTTTTCTTTCCTATCTCTCCTTCCCTTGCTCCCCTTCTCCTTTGAATCTTTTCTTCCCACTTCCCAGTATCTATTATACATTTTGGTCCTTCTCTACACTTTCAGTTTCTCATACCAGAGAAACAACTTGGTATTTAAACACACATGTACAGTTTATTTCAGTTAGGAGCAGTCTCGAGATCCATCCATTTAGCTGGGGATATCTGAAGCTTATCCTTCTTCATGTCAGAGAAGTACTCTGTTCTATAAAATCACCAACATCTTTATCCATTCATCAGCTGATGACCATTTGGGGTGTTTCTAAGATTTAGCTTTTCTTTTCTTTTTTTTTTGGTTTTTTGAGACAGGGTCTCGCTTTGTGGTTCAGGCTGGCCCTGAGCTCAGCCTCAAACTCACATCACAGCAATCCTCCTGCCTCTGCCTCCCGAGTGCTGGGATTACAGGCGTGAGCCACCACACCCGGCACTGTGGTATGTGGTACTGGTTGCTGCTGGGCGTGAGTCTCCACGCCCAGTATGGTATGTGGTTACT
>PVIR01035855.1:0-16166 GCA_004026965.1 Petromus typicus
CTTTCTCACTAGTGTGTGGCTTTCAGCAAATTCCAGTTCCTCACTAAAATGGGGATAATGCTACTGAGGGAGTTTTTCTGAATGAAAGCAGATAGTAAAGTATTCTGGGCTCCTCAGAACATTTGCTGTCTGCACAGGCACTAAATTCTCACATTGTAGTAAAAAGCAGCCATAGATAGTGATCCTTGAATGTGCATGGCAGTGTTCCAATAAAACTTTATTTACAAAACAACTGGCAGGCCATCTTTGGCTGACCTCTGCTTTACATTGCCCAATGAAACTTTCTATGATTTGAAGTACTATAATTTTTTCTATATGATGGTTACTCTGTAACTTAGTGTATGGCATAAGGTATTTGTTTTTAAAAAGCGTTACTCTTTTTTGCTGTTTTTAAATTTTAAAAACTTATAAACTCAAGTAATTCAAGTCTTAAAATGCCTTTACAATGTGTCGCATGTCTGGCTTATTTTCTAAATGTTTACATTTAGGTGTTTACATTGAAGAAGTTCTAAATAAGTGGAAAGGAGATTACGAGAAGCTGGAGCACAATCACACTTACATTCAATGGTCAGTCATGTAGTGTTTGTTTTGAACCATCTCCTGTGTCACCATGTTTGTTTTCCAGACAGTGTTAATAGGAAAGTTTTACTGTTTTAAAAAATAGGCTGTTTCCCCTGAGAGAGCAAGGCTTGAACTTTTATGCGAAGGAACTAACTACGTATGAAATTGAGGTAAGGCCAGCTTATTTCACTTTAGATGAGACGGCGGGGTTGTATGGTTATTTCATTGTGTTGGTAGCTGTTGAGTCACGTCACTCTTTTATTTCCCTGATATTAGGAGTTCAAAAAGACAAAAGAAGCAATTAGAAGATTCCTCCTGGCTTATAAAATGATGCTAGAATTTTTTGGAATAAAGTTGATTGATAAAACTGGGAATGTTGCTCGGGCTGTTAATTGGCAAGAGCGCTTTCAGCATCTGAATGAGTAAGTAAAGCCCAGTGAGGAGCCAGCGCCATTTTGCTACTTTCTCGTGGGCAGAGATCTGTGTGGAATGTGGGAGTAGGTGAAGGCTGGGTTAGGAATGTGGGCTTCAAAGCCACCCTGAAACACACTCTATTCCTTGTTCAGTATTCAACAAAACAATGGCAACTGAAGACCTGAATAACAAAAAGAAGCACAGCTTTGGGACCCATTTCTTCCTGAAACCTCTCACTTGCAGCCCCGTTGTTGCCTTTCCCTTTTTCTATTGCTTCGTCGCTTGGAACTTCAGCTTTTGCTTGTGTGTAGCTTTTTGTATCCCCTCTCCTAGGTGGTAAGGTTTGGGGGGCATGGTTTGTCGCTAATGATATATCATAAGTCTATGATATATGAAAGCCAGTTTATAAGAATGACATGTGACCATACTTTTTATTGAAACAGACAAAAATTATAATTTATCTTCACTAGATAAAAAACTAAAGCCGTTCCGGTTAATAGATCATAAAATAGATGAAGAAATCTTTAGTATAACTTATTTGGATTTGTTTTGCTGTGTTCTTTGGCTTAGACATTTATAACTTTCATTAACACTTGGTATGTAACCAAAGTTTATTTTTAAAAAATATATTCTTCATCTACAGCCTAGTACTTTTTCCTTGTTAATTACAGGGTGACTTATGAATGCTGGACTGTAAAACCTACAGTTTTAAAGCTCTTTTAAGCACAATATAATTAGCTGAAATGGCCAAGTGCTAAGATGAAAAAAAAACAAAAAACTAAACCGATTCTTCCATTGCCAAAAATAATCAGAATTTTGGCATCAGTTATATGAAATTTTTGTATCTTTTGAGAACTTCCATCCTTTTATATTGTTAGTTTTAATCAACACTAGTAAAATGGCAGCTGATAGTCAAACCTTGAAGATATTGGCATAGAGCTTCATGATCTAGACTAGGAGACCCATTGATTCATTACTCATTTAAATTTGGCTTAACATAGAATGCTTGAAGTATGAGTAGATAAATAGCAGTGAAGAGAGCTGGCCAGAGTTGTAAGGACTGTCACCCTGCTAGAGGAGCTGTCTTTAGGAAGCCAAGCTGTGGAGCAGGTCTCATGATACCTCATTTTCCATGTACTCACTTTTGTCATCGTAAAGATTCCTCCCCCCTGCTTGTTGTTTTTGGTTGGAATGACAATCGTAAACAAGATTATTTGGTACATTTTTGAATGAATAAATCTGGAGCAGAAACTTCATTTTCATTTTAAATCCTCCTTAGAGTTTTATTGTCATATGCCTTGGTTTATAGCTAGAAACAGGGTGTTTCTGAAAGCTTTGTCAGGAGAGAAACCCAGACCGTCTCCTCGTCCGGCCACCTTTCCTTCTACCACCATTGGCCTTTCCAGTCTTAGATCTGAGAATCTGTCTGAAAACATGTTTCATCTCTGATTTAGTTGCCAAAAAATTTTATTGACTACATTCGAACAAATGTGGGATGATGTGAGAAAGTCTGCTTATTTTTCTTGTTCAGTTGGGCCCTTTTTCTGATTTATCCTTAAATGTCATAGCTTATCCAAGTTTTAATCTGTATGGCATCTTGAGTTGTTAGGGCAGTCGGGGAACCGAGGATGTTTATGTCGCAAAGCAAGGAGAAATGTTGAATCAAAGTGAAATGAAATAATATGGATGATACAAGTCACTGTGCTAAATGAAGTGGAATACTTGCAGATATGAAGTACAAGTCCATAGACTAACCATCAAGACATATTTCCAGTTTTATTTGTCATCAGCTCATGTTACTACTGACTGTATTTCAGGCCCTGTGAATCCTTTCTAGTTACTTTTTCCCACTTCCGGTTCTGGCTTCTCACTTCACCTAACTGGAGCTGGGGCAGTGCCATCAGTGCTGTGCCCCCCGACCCCCCGCATCTGTTCTGAAGCCCTGCTTCTCCGCTTTGCCTGCTGTCCCACCCCAAGGTGGCCTGCAGCATGCACCCCAGAGCTTTAGAACACCCTCCACCCCATTTTGTGTTTTACTGTGACATTTACCTCAGATTGCACTGAAGCATCCCACTGATTCCTCCTGTAGTTTCATCCTGAAATCCTGATGGTTTCCTTCAGCCGAAGTGTGTTTCTCCCCGACCTCTGTACTAGTGCATAAAGGGTAAACAGGCCGCTGGGTTTCATGTTGTCTGACTCGTATGTGCACGTGACACACATTTCCGCCCTCACTACCCCTCCAGATTTTGGGCTTTAGTACTGTTTTGTACTGTTTAGTACTGTTTTGTACTGTTTTGTTACCTGGGGAATGTGCAGATGTGGACAAATGTGCACAAAAACTGACCTGATGATTTGTCTTAGATATGCATTTATTTTATCATGTAGCACCCTTTATAAACATTCTTCTACCTTTCTGAACATCTCTCTCTTAAATGTATAAAGCAGATGTTACTGAAGAGTTTAGTCAGTATGTTTTTTTCAAATATACAAACTCCATGTGAATGTAAAAACCAAGTCAGTCCTCTGGTTAGGTCCTGTTGTCCTAGTTTTATCCAAATTGTATTGTTTTAAGACATTTCACTTTTCTATTAAAATACAGATTTATAAAACTGAAACCTCTCTACTATGTTTTATCCGGTTGGCTTCAAAACATTGAATCGTAAGACAATACTTTTTTGGTAAACATTTAAATGTATGTGGATGATAAAAATCACTGGGGTTGTCTTTTCCTCTTTCCTAAATAATTAAGATCTTTGTTTTGTCCAAATCATAGAAACTACCTCCTCCCACTCTTCAAATAATTTATTGACATCTTTCTATACCCTCCCCAAATAACTTCCTTCTTATTCCTAAGTAAAAGTAAAACGTGTCAAAAGTAAAAAGTAAAAACTCTATGTGCTTTTAGAAGTTAGGGCAAGTGTATACTTGGAGAAGTTCAGGGTCTAAAATATAAAAGTAGTTTTTAGGAAGTTAGAAATAAGCACTGGTTCTGGTTGTGTGATAAATAAACACAGGAGTTATTGATGTTACATGTCATTGATACATAGATTTGAGAAATATTTTAGGGTTTAGCCAGGCATGTGTAATAAAGCTAGGTTTGATCTGATGAAGTTGGGGGAGTAGATTAAAAATTTCCACAAAACAAGTCTGGAAATAATGACTCTAATTTTGATTGGAGAAACAAACAGTTAGTATCAGAAAGTGCCTTCGGAATCAAAGTGCTGTTGGAAATAAGACATAATTTTGTAGTTAAGATCAGAGGTGTTGAAACTTGTCATCATGAGAGAAAATTAAGTTATTGAGTTAAGACAGGTACAAGTATAGTCTCAGGAAAATCTTTGGGTAATTATTGAAATAATATTTAAAATAGTACCTGATATGTTATTTTTATATGCCCTAAAGCTGTATCATTTCATTTGATTCTTACAATAGCACAGTAAGTTGTGGGCTATTTTTTCCATTTTACAAATGAAGGTACTGCGATTTACAGAGACATGATAATTTTGCCCAAGACACAGAGCCAGGGTGTGGCTAACTCTGAGGCTTATATCACACCTGTTAAACAAACTGTGCTCTGTAAAGTAAGGCAGTTGCTGTCCTTGGTCAGAGTTATTCTTATACACGTTTCTTGCTTTGTTTGCGAGTTGGCTTGTTGGTCAGTGGACACTGTCTGTCCTACTACTCAGCTGCTGGCTGGTGCACATGTGTTGAGCTTTGTGAACCTGTGTGATGCTGCAGGTACCAGAGTCCCCCGTCTTCATGGGGGATGGACCTCAAGGTCCCTGTTGGTTGTGAAGGTGCAGACCCTGCATACACTGTGCTTTGTTTTGGTATGTACATGTCTTTGATAAAATTGAGTTCAGTCACAAATGAACAACTAATGAAACTGAGCAGTCGTAGCAGTATATTAAGATAAAAGGTCATCTCTGTAGCTCTCTCAGGACCTCTTACTGCTCCACACACTCGTCTTATGATCTGAGAGGATGCAGTGCCTGCTTGACTTTGTAAGTGCTCTGTTAGATCATCTGTCCTCAGTGACTTTAATAAAGAAGTTCACCATCAGTGAGGGTAAATTCAAATCTAAGTATTTTAGTAATATGAACTAACAAAGGAGAGTTTGTACATTTTGAGTTAGATCGACATCATTTCAAGTCATAGGTTTAAAATGTTAATTCATTCTGATGGTATTCATCATAGTATCTGATAGGACTTTTTAAAGACCATTACGATTCCTGTTTCTTCGTGTTACACATCCATTAGAAATGTTACTCCAATAATTCCCATCTTCTTTATTTCCACCACAAGATTTCCCCTTCATTTTATTCAATCCTCTCTTGCAGGTCTCAGCACAACTATTTAAGGATCACCCGCATTCTTAAAAGCCTCGGTGAGCTTGGATATGAAAGTTTTAAATCTCCTCTTGTAAAGTTTATTCTTCATGAGGCTCTTGTGGAAAACACCATTCCCAATATTAAGCAGAGTGCTCTGGAGTATTTTGTTTATACCATCAGAGACAGGAGAGAGAGGAGAAAGCTCCTGCGATTTGCCCAGAAACATTACAGGCCGTCGGAGAACTTCATCTGGGGGCCGCCGCCCAGGAGAGACCCGGCGGAGCCCGGCAAGGGCCAGAAAGCGGCCGCCCCTCCCAGCTCCGGCCACAGCAGTCACGCTTCGATGCATAAAAAAGCCAAGGACTCCAAAACTTCCTCCACTGCTGCCCACTTAAACAGCAAGACAGCCGAAGAAAAGAAAGTGGCACCCAAAGAGCCCGAGGAAGAAACCGAGCGCCACAGCCCTGAACCCAGCAGTGACCCTGTGAAGTCCGCGAGCCCAGAGGACAATGGGGCTGAAAGTACGAATTCACAACCGGAAAACGCAGCTAGTAACCCTCCAGAAAACGCCGGGAGCTCCTCACCCTCCGACAAAGAGGAAGAAGGAGAAAGTCATAGCAAGGACCTGAAAAGTGCAGAGAGTACAAGTTGCCACAATGAGGTTCCGTGACAGAGAATCCCCGGAAAGCCACCACCCAGTTTCGGTTAAGAGAAGGAAAAGCTAAGACTATCATAAAGAACAGGGACAAGACCATATTTCAAATGTGAGCCTTCTGTTTGTGACTTCCATTGTAAACATTTTGTTGATTTTTTTTTTTTTTTGGATGACAATCATTTGCTTAGTAAGTTTTAAGATAAGAGCCAATAAATGAATACTTTAGGATATGAGTTCTCAAATTTTCTATATTTATGATTATATTTAGGTTTTAGGATTATATTAGGTTTTTTTTAAGACATCTAGCAAAAATCATGGAGTATTTGGTTTATGAAATACTTTGTTTTGAGAAAAAAATCAAGAGAATAATTTCGTTTTATCAGTACACCTTTCCCTGATTTCTAGATTAATTTTCGAAGCTGGAAGAAGGAGTTTTTGTCCTTTCAGATATATTGAGAAAGTAGTTTGGATTCTTTGAGTGCACACCTCACTGTGCTTGTTTTTATGGTGTGACAAATGGAATGGATGTCATGGGGGGGCACCTGGCCTGTCCAACCCACTTGGCGGTGCCCTGTCTGTCTCCTTCCTCACCCAGAGGCGCCATCTTGTCAGCTGCCGTGTGCCTTTCTAGCACATTAGCGTGATATCCTACACTGACGTCGACATGGAAGAGAGAGAGAGACTTCTACTTGTATGATTTTAGAAATTTTCCTAGTTTAAAATAACAACTTTATTAAGTGCTCATAACAATACGGCTGTGTCATGTAAATTTGGTGGAAGCATTAAAAACTGAGAAGGGAAATTACCCATTTTTAAAGGCATGTCACTTGCCCTGTCAATAAGCTGTAGTCCCTTAAATTACTAAAATCTTGGTGTTATGTAAATTATAAATTTACTAGTGTTGCTTAGTTCACAATGTCTCTTGAAACACATGTATATATTATGCAACCTTAAGTTGTCAAACTTTGAAATTGCGAACAGTTTGAAATTCCATGTACTCAGTTCTAATGAGAATTTAATACATTATGTAACATTGGTCATACACAGTTTTATTTCCTACAGCATTATTACTAACTCATTGCAAATGAGAAAATCAAACACTGTGATGAGAACTTCAACATGTACATACAAATATAGACAGAGGATGAGTAGAGGACATTTCTATTTATTTCATTTAGAAGAGAATTGACTCTTTTTTTAAAAAAAATCTCTTTCTTAGACTTTCAAGAAAAGTCTTATTTACCTTAACCCCAGAGAATTTTTTCCCCCATATTAGGTATTAAACTCAGGACTTTGCACTGAGCTACGTCCTCCCCGCCTTTTGACGCAGGGTCTTTCTAAGTGTCATGTTGCTCAGGCTGGAACTTGGAATCCTCCTGCCTCAGCTTCCCAGCATGCTGGGATTACAACGGATGACACCATGCCTAGCAAGGATTTTTAAAATGTTCTATTTTGTCTTACGTTAGCATCTTTTGTTGCCTTTATTGACTCACGCTTTCAACTTAGAGTTCTTGAAAATAGTTAACACTGATAGGATGCTTTTAGAATTGTGATTTCATTGCTTTGAAATGTATGCAAAACCATTCCAGTTGCTTAACCTGGATTTTTAAATTTTTTATGGTACAGGGGATCAAACTCAAGACCTTGTGCTTGCTAGGCAGGCATCAGAACCACTGAGCTAAATCCCCAGTCCCTTACCCTTGATTTTTTTGTATGTGAATCTCAGTGGCAGTCATGCAGCATTGTCGTATTCCAGTAAGTATTTGTAGAATGCTTGATCATTTTTAGTTCCCATAATATATCAGGTTTTGCTTTGTACCATTTGGGCACTGTTTGGTTCAACAATCTAGGTTTGCATTTCAGTTTCTTTCTTACATGCAAGAAATACACGGACCCTTTTATGTGGTGCTTATATCAGTGTCCCCATGGAGCCTGATAAACGGTTTCACAGGATGAGGGTGCCTGTGTGGTGTCACATTGGGCTGGATTGTAATGCAAAGTACCTGACAGATTTTGCATATAGGACATTTGTTCAGACCACTTTCTGAACATTTAATATTACATATATTTGGCCCAATACTGTTAATAAACATTATCAGATACAAAATAATACAGTATCAACTACTTACAAATTATTACATAGCAGAGCCCTTGGAAGTAAAAACATTTCACTCAACTAAGCTTTTATAGTATTTATTAGGGATTCTGTCAGGTCATACCACTTAATAGGATATTTTGTCTCAAGGGGAGAACTGCTCTGCTTCCATATAAAATAGTGGCCTTTTCCTCCGTGATGTTTTAAAAATGCATATTCATATCTGATACTATGTTTCCTACATTTAATCTGTAAATAAAATTATTTAGTGGTGAACAAGTAAGGGATGTCATTCCTTGTGCAGATAGAATTTTTCTATTACTACTTTGTATATTTAATAGTTTTTTAAATAAGATCTATAGATATGTATTTATGTTTCTTAGATATGAAAGCGGCCTCTGGATTTAACTCCTGTGTTTTATATTTTTTAAAACTACCATATGCTTGCCAAAATTTGCCAAGAACATGTTACCGAAGATGCAGAGCATGGCTAAGTAGCTAGAAATATTGTTGAATATTTGCAAATATATAGTCTTTAGTGTTGTACTACAGGCTGCTAGGATACTATTGGCTATTGTTAACATATTTGCATATCATGGCACATAGATATATTGTCTTATATTTTGTGCTTTCATATATAAAAGATCATATCTGAAATTATTTTGAAATACTGTAAAGTGACAATGGTAAGATATATTTCTGTACGGCAGAGAAGTTTTTAGCATTAAAATTATTGTAACATACATTTTCAGTCTCAAGAAATTCAAAGTAATCACGATGGAAATGAAACTCTATCTGCTCTCTCTAGATCAAGTTTGACTGTCAGTTCAAAACTTCCATTGTTTTATGTTTTGAGACTATTTTTCCCAGGTTCAAGATGAAGATAAAATTTACAACTCAGGAGTTCCTAGTTAAGTTCTAAGAGTTTTTGCTCAGTTTAAAGAACAATCATATAAAAATTCCAGAAAACCTGCTATACTTACTGTTTTGTGTCTTATCATATAAAATTACCTATTTGGCTTCTAGCTTTTAAACTTTACTCTGAGTGGGAATGTGATCGGGGGAAAAAGGAAAAATAGTACAGTGCTATGTCTGAGTTACTCTTCCAACGAAAGAAACTTGGGAAATGAATTTCTACATCAAATGTTCAAAAATTGTTTAGATTTGTGGATGGAGGATATTTGGTTAATTGTTTTACCATTAAATGTCCTAAGTTTATAGGTAGAGTTATGTCTGAGTTTATAATGCATCTAGTAGCTAAGTCAAGCAATTTTTTAAACTATAGTGGAGACTCTTCTAAAGTCCATATTTTGTAACTGAAGAAAAGAAAGATGTTCTAGATTTTGTTTAATTATATCTACAGAGCTTTAATGTCTGTCTGGGGTGAGGAGGGAATCCCTGGTTACATGAGTGGTTTTGAAGATCTCTTTTGTTTTTGGCTCAGAAAATTTTCTTTTCTCTTTGGGGCATAAGCATTACATGTAAAGTAGGATGAACTTAGAATGTTAGAATCATTTCGAATGTAGGTGCAATTGTAGAAAACGTGGCCTGAATCAATATGAGACCTAGGTAATTAGCGTGTATCTACTGACTTCTGGAGCTTCGCGTTCTGGGCTGTTTTTAAAGGAACAGATTTGTGGGAATTATGTCTAGGGCAACAGTGAGTACTTCCCTGCCTCCTGCCTTGTTCTGGTTACCAACCCACCCAGCAGATTGTGTTTGGGACAGACTGTTCTTAGAAATCTTTGGTTGAGATGAATAGTCATGTAGTTATACACGTGCCTGGAGGTGTCCAGTTGTGCCTTAATGAATGTAAGAGATTTTCATTCAGAAGTTTACATTTGTACTCATAAGGAACGTTCCAAACTATGAACATCAATTATTTTAATGACATTTACCTTGTTGGTTTATTATTTTGGAGTCATTGTCGTTTGAGATGAGAACATTGGTCCGTAGAGATGTGTACTGACTGCATTATCAACATGTATTGTATTTGACCAAAAAAGGCTTAGTAGGAAAGATTAACTTATGTTATTATGTTCATTTAGGTTTTCTCTTAGATTTTCTATGTACTATAACTTTTACTGGAAACATTTTAGTTACTGCATGTAATATTTGTTTTACCTTTTTTCTTTAATGCAGATAGAGGCAAAAAATGATATATTAGAAAAACTTAAATTTTTAATTCTAGTAGATGTTTGAAGCAACCTAAAATTAATCTGAGAAATGTTTATGCTATAATCTTATTAGAGCCACTTGAAAAGCCCTGTTCTTGCTTTTATCCTGGATTAGAAAAAGTGTTCTTTGTCATCTACTTTTTTTGTATTCTGTTGTAAAGTTTGTCTCGGCTGCTTGTGGGAAAAACTTCTTTATGTGTTTGTGTTATTGAATTAAAGTTTACATGTGGACAATCTAATAAGCTGCTTTGTGTTACGGCCCAAACCTGTATTGGAAGCAGAGTCCAGGGGAAGAGTTGGCTGGGTCAGCCTGCCCTGGCCCTGCCCTTTCCAATGACACTGCATTCCTCAGCCCCAGGGCCTGGAGGATGCTGGGAGGAGGCCACCTGGACTCCACACACAATTTGAACAGCTGTCAATTTTCACAGAATATCTGTGGTAGTTTAGTTGCTACCATTTTGTAGTCGTTTCGAAGATGATGAGCAACTGGGCATTGGCTATGTTAATTATCCTTGTATCTTTCAAAGCATCATGGGAAACTAAATTACCCCCATCTGCCCAGTTCTTCAAGCAGAATTTCTTTGGGGCTTCCCTTTCATATATACATTTTAATAAAATGATTCCAAGAAAAGACATTCATGCTTACTTGTTATGCTGAAAGATTTTGTTGTTCTAGATCAAAGGCCCTTATGGAAAAATAAACTACAGTGTTTATCATTTTCATTTTTTAAATTGTAAAGGAGTTTCTGGAACAGTTTGATTAATTAGATTAGTTTTTAATAAGCTTTGGGCTAAGAAATGTTCCATGTTAGACACTTATTGATTCAATGAGCATTTCTTTTTTTTTTTTTAGGTTTTTTTGAGACAGGGTTTCACTTTGTGGTTCAGGCTGGCCCTGAGCTCAGCCTCCAACTCACATCACAGCAATCCTCCTGCCTCTGCCTCCCGAGTGCTGGGATGACAGGCGTGAGCCACCACGCCCCGCACTGTGGTATGTGGTACTGATTGCTGCTGGGTGTGGGTCTCCATGCCCAGTATGGTATGTGGTTACCGGGGAATCGAACCCAGGCCCTTGCGCTTGCAAGACAGGCACCGGAACCACTGAGCTAACTCCCTGGCCCAATGAGCATTTCTTTTTAAGCCTAACAGATTTAGTTTCATGTGAAGAAGCATCGAAAGATTAGACATAGTAACAAATCAGAAACAGAAATTAAGTTGTAACCAAGTTTAAGTTTACTGTTGGGAGCGGGTGAGTAATGGCAGAAGCTCAGGAGTTCTGTGCTGCTGGAGCTGGTGCCCAGGGCATCAGGGACGGGTGTGTAAGCAGGTCCCCCTCTCCTTCGTGCAGGCACTGTGGCTCCGCACACTCCCCCTGGACGCTGCTGTAGCTGGCGGGGTCATCAGATGGTCACCTCCAAGTTCAGTTCTTATGTGGGTGGTTTTTTAAGAGCTAAATCAAGGACTTCTCCAGACAAGAGAGCTCGGTGCTCAAAGAGCTGAGGGACGTGTACTTGTCACTGGCACTGCCTAGAGTGGGCAGTGCAGCGTCGCATGGTGTTACAGTTAGAGAACCAGGGAGAACGGAGCCTGCCTCCCCTCCCATCCCCTGAGTACCCCTGGCTCTTCTTTTGTGTTACCTATGAAGACAAGTCAGACCGAGTCGGGGCACTATTGCAGACTGTTAAGTTATGGCATCCTTTGCATTTCTGGGAAATGGTTATGGTGCTTACAGAGAAGTGTCTCACTTGTCACATAAGCCCCGTTCCCATGGACCCGCCTGTGTTGCTCTGTGCTCAGCTCCGTGCAAAGTACAAGGTGCTTTGTGTTTATCAGCACCAGTGTCATGTGCACGTGATACAAGTTGTGACCAGCTTCTGGTCTGTCTGGTACCAAGAGATGCTCATTTTACAGTTCTAACTGTGGCCAGAGGTACCAAAGATGCATGAAGAGCAATAGCTTCTGTTGCTTGCTGCTGTTTTTCAAAATATTATCTCTAAAATAATACACTTAAAGGTCTTTTAGAGTAATTATTTTAACAACTCCTGGCAAATATATGTTCTGTAAAACTAATAAAAGCTTCTTCCTCTTAGATAATATTTTAGAACTGTGTCTATACTATGGTATGATGATTTTTTGTGATTAAAATATCCTTAAAGAGCTGAAAGAAAGGACTTGCTGTTTTCCTATGATTAAACATAATTTTTATTAGTATAGCACATGGATACTATTTCCTGTTATCCTGTAGAGTAAATATTTTATTGTGAGGGGTGAAATCTGCTTTGCATATGAAGTTACTTTTTTCATGTGAACAGAGGAGATCATATGTGCAAACACTTGGGTATTTATTTTGCTCGTTTTTTCCTGCTTTGGTCCAGTGAACAGCTTTAAAAAGTATATTTCATGCAGATTAATGATGAAGAACAGTTAGTGGAGATAGCTCTTTCTGCTTAGGCAGGGAGTGTTATTCTGAAGTCTTATTTCTTATGAAGAATATCACAGTTAAGAGGTCAGAATGAAGAGGCAGCTCCAGAAGTCACAGGATAGTGTAGTCCAGATGAGCAGACGCTCCGTAGCTGAGCCTGGCTGTGCTGACCCATCTCGGCAGGGGGATGGTGTGCCAAGGATGGGCTGGGCATAGACTGAAGTCACTGTGTGCATAATTGAGCTGATGGAGGGTGTGAGGCACAGTGACTGAGCCAGACTGGAACGCAGCCCTGTGGATGGTGGCTGGATGAAGAGAGGAAGGCAAACAGGCCACTACTGTCATGGGAAGGGAATAGCTGTCTTCTGGTGACAAACAGTTGAAGGGGTTTCTTTTCTGCCCAGGCTGAAATCTGAAGGCAACGTAAAATCTAGAGAAAATGGAGATTCTCTGGATAGTGAGAGATGTATCCCACATTTCTACAGAAGTATAACATTTAATAAAAGAAATTCTGGAGAAAAGACTGACAGCATTTTCCTCATTTTAAGCTTGTCATGGATGCAGAGTGAGCCAGTTGTCATCTTGAGAGAAGAAGGAAATTCTTTCCGCAGGAAAAGCAGTGATGGGCTGGTCGGCTTGGATGAGTATAAGCTTTGATGATAGTGATTGAATAGTCAGGCTAATAGAGCATCTAAGGATTCTCCTGCCCTTGGGACTATCCCCAGGAACATGTAGGATTAATTAGAACAGCATTTTAAAATAGGTTACTAATGAGACACATTACCGAACCAGCGTGGATTCAACTTAAGTATTCGAGAAGACCGAATTCACTAATTTCTCTATAATGATTAGCATTTTTCTATTTTTCATAACTCTGTCAGATCCAACACTGCTAACGTACACAAATAGTTTGTACTCCAGTGGCATATGGTGTTTTGTTGTGATCGAAATAGCTGATTCCATCTCTTTCAGCTTTGGAGAAGGAAGCAGGGAGTCAGCGGGGCCTGTGGTGGACAGATGAGCCGAGTGAGATCTGACCTCCCCTTAGAGCCCAGACCTTAGAGTCTCCTGTGTTTGGATGGGTGACATCACTGTTGCAAAAAAGAGAAGTTCAAAGAAAAGTCCGAGATGGAGTCGGGGAGTAAAGGCAAAGAGACACTTTGTTTAATGGAGACAGAGCAGGACTTAGAGGGGATAGAATTAAGTCCATGTGGCAAGCTTACTGTTCATAATAGCTGGGCAGCCCTGGACACGCCAAGTCGACTGTCCACAGCAGTACTAGTATCTACTTCATGAGTTTCCTGGAAAGATGAGAGTGTGAAACGCAGAGGGCATATTCTACTACCATCGATAGTAGTGCTGGCGCGCTAGGAAAAGGTGACACACATAGCTGCATCAGGAAATGGAGCGCAAGTCTGTCAAGGAGCTCAGTATCGAAGCGATCTATTTAATCAGGTTTTTGGATCCAAACAGACGCCATCAATTCTACTTCCCACTAAAGAAAGTGTTCAGTATAGTCGTCGGTGTATCTTAGACATCTTGATATTTACACACGTCTCCCTACTGTGAATGCAGTGTACAAAGCAGCTCTTCCTGACTTCCCCAGATATTTCTCAGAGAGGTCCCTCTCCACCAGGAGAAGGGTGAAGTGGAAGTCAGACAGGAAGCCTTCCAGCCACAGTCCGGGGGTTTCTTCGTTTACTTCAGGCTACAGTCAGTTTAATTCTTATTGGAAGCAGGGAAATGTTTAATGTTTATATCATTCTTTTCTTGAACTGATACTTTTTTCTTTTTTGAGTTCATTGGTACATTTTAGGTAAAGGTTATGATCACATTCATCATTGAGAGTTTGTACCTGTACATGATGTATCTTGTTTCTTATATTTTCCCTCTCCCCTCCTCTCCCTTCAACCCCCCAACCCTACACACATAAGCTTTGGTTCTGTTTTTGCCTTTTTACCATCAGAAAGCAGGGAATTTTAATTGCTAATCCCCCAAATACTTTTTTGCTTCATATCTTGCCAGGTGGGCGCTTAAAAAGAACACTTTTTAATAGTGTGTATTTAATTAATTCTATAAATGTGGTGGCCTAATTGCCATGGGTCTTATATGATCAGATTTACAAGGACAAATAATCTTGTTCTGAGTATTCACCTTTTGAAATTCCAAATTGTGGTTATCTTTATACTTTGACATGAAAATAGAATCGCTAGAGGTCTTGAGTATTGTTCTGTGCACCCATTTATCTCAAGTGCTTCACATATGCTACCAACAAGACATGAAATGAATTTTCATTAACTTGAACAGAAAGTAAACATTTCCATTTCCTTTGAGAAATAGAACTCTGGATTAATTTCAAACATTCCCCCTCATTTTATGTTTCAGTGTCCAGAAATGGGAAGAGAAATCTCAAATGTTTATAATTAACAGCACAGATCCTAATTTTATAGAAATGAAGCAGAGGTATGGACAGATGTTAGGACTTCCCTGCTCCAAAAACTGCAGGTGCACGGGGTTATAATGTAAACCCCAGAACCAGGGCGCTCTCTTCAGTGGGTGCAATATGCAGGGCCCCATTTACCTTGGTCTGCACTCTGACATAATCCATCATCTAATGCATTCAAGAGCATCAGCCCACACAGTAGTAACCTAAGACCAGAGTCCTGTTTGTGGAAGAGCTTTTCTCACTATCGGATGATTTTGACCCCCAGATAGCACTTATGAATCCCTTAAAAGATTCCAACGTTTCCAGGTGGGGAAAAAAAAAAAAAACCGTAGGGCTTCTGAGATGGTCTTTAAACACCATCATCTCTGGCAGCGGAGACGCAGTAGCTCTTCTAGACGCAGTAGCTCTTCTAGCTGTGCTGCTCTGACACTGTGTTTCTTAGTCTCTTCGAATGGCATTGCCTGATCCCGAGACTGGCATCAGTGTCCCACCTGCTCATTCGTGACTGTATCCAATTTGATAAACTCTGTTTATGCTACTCCTTGCTTGGATCTGTTTCCAACCTCCTTCACTGCTTTCATCTGTTTGTCTACTACAGAAGACTACAAAAATTTTCTACCACAGGGCAGAATGGATCCTGCACACAGTGCCACAGTACACCTTTGAACCTCAAGTGCCTAACACAGGGCCCACATAAACACCCAATATTAGTTATTGAATGTTTTAGAAAGGTATTTATCAATACTATCTGAAACAAGATGTGTATGTGTACAGGTAGCTGTTTTTGATCTCCTGAAGAAAAAAAAAAAAAAGACATTTTCTTCAAGGCTGAGAGCCTTAAAATGAATTATTTGTATGACAGTACAAAGATTTATATTGAAACATTCCATAAATATTTAATGTTTTGTTTTACAAACATATGGTTTCTTATGTCACTTAGCAACAAGTGTCATTAGTTGGTTAAACTAATTGAATAGCAGCTTCAAATTTAGGGTTTAAAAAAGCGAAAGGAAGTACATGGTCCCTCTTTTGTTGCTTTGCCTGGAATTTAATTTATTTTATTTT
>PVIR01035856.1:0-16152 GCA_004026965.1 Petromus typicus
GGTGGCATGTAACTGCAAACTTGGAGCTCAGGAAGGGGAAAAGTAAAGAACTGGGGTTCCATGAGTCACCTACCAGTCTTGACCTGACTCCTGATTTTGTTGCTAGGAAAAAAACAAAGAGGCAGAAATATAACAGTTTAAGTCATTATTATTATCAATTTTTGATTGTTCAAAACAAAATCTACTCAGTAATGATACATCCTTTCAGTCTCTGGAAGAAGACCTAGCATGTAATCTGCAGTTGTAATTGTCACAAGAGTGTTGGGAGGGCCGGGGAGTTAGCTCAGTGGTTCCGGCGCCTGTCTCGCAAGCGCAAGGACCCGGGTTCGATTCCCCGGTAACCACATAACAATACTGGGTATGGAGACCCACACCCAGCAGCAACCAGTACCACACACCACAGTGCCGGGCATGGTGGCTCACGCCTGTAATCCCAGCACTCGGGAGGCAGAGGCAGGAGGATTGTGATGTGAGTTTGAGGCTGAGCTCAGGGCCAGCCTGAACCACAAAGCGAGACCCTGTCTCAAAAAACCTAAAAAAAAAAAAAGAGTGTTGGGAGTCTTGCTTTCTTCAGTTTTAGATGTTGCATTATTCTGTAGTCCCAGAAATGAACAGATAGACAGGCAGACAGGTAGATGGGAAAGATTACTGTGACATGAATCATTTTAATATGGTGAGCAAAGCAGCTGGGAGTAGGATAGATTGTGCACACATATACACATACATACAAACATTACTTATCTATTTGTATACATATTATATTATATACAATATATATGATTGTATGTAACATTTGAGTAGCTAGGATAAATACCATACTGCAGAGAATAGAGTGAGCCAGGGTACATATACAGAAACTGTCATTGCCCTGACAATCTTTTGGAAGCAATTTGCCAATATGTAGCACAACCTTGGAAGTGTTGTCTACTATACAGCGATTTTATTGTTTAAAGATCTACACTAAGAAAAGAATGTGGATGAAGAGTAACACCTCGAGTTTTTCACCATAGTACTAGGTGGGTAGAAACTTTCCAAATCTAAAATTGGGACCATGGGCAGAGGCGTCAAGAAGTGTCCAGTTGGCAGCCAACTGGCAGCCTTTACCATTGGTTGGTTTTCATTGAGAAAAGAGTTCCTGAGGGGCTGGACAGCCAGGACTAGGGATAAACGGCAGACAGCAAAGGATCCACCTCTGCCCCAGATGCTGGGTGAGTCTTCTCTAAGGGAAAGAGGGTTTCCCACAAGGGTCAAGGAAGTAATCTCCATAAAGGAGACACAAGAACTGTCCGGTGTTAAGGAAGCAATGGAAGACGCAGTGGAAGCGTTCTTCACTTGGGGGAGAGGCTTGGTTGGGTTTAACACAGCTGAGTGGAGTCATGATTTGACACCCTGAAGGTCTGCAGCCTTGAGAATGAGGACACCTGGTCCAGACAACAAGCCTGCATCACCCCAGTGGTTTTGAAGGCCTTCTCCAGGGGAGGCGAGGGCATGCTGCCCCCACGTGGCTGTGCGGAGAGCATGTGACCCCTTCTGAGCTGCTGGGCTCACAGCTGCTGGACCATGGAAATGGAATGTGAGCCTCAGATACAGGCAGATGAGAATGTGAGCCAGTGATAGGTGTGCCCATGAGCCCAGAAATAGCCCGAAGGTACAAGAGTGGGGAAAACTAAGTCACTTTATGATCTGTTTTTTTACCTGTGGGTTTTGAGTTATCTCTGCATACTCATTTTTTCAACCTGACCTAAGATTTCCCCTGTATTATAAAGGCTACACTCCAGAAAATTACATTTCTCAGGTTTCCTGAGCATTACGGTCTGTTTGGATAGCATCAAGAGGATTTAGATTATGTTTGGATATTCTCACAAACTTTGCAAGTTTTCAAGTTGAAAGGAGATGATGAGACATTGTTGCTGGTGGAAGATGAACTTTCATGGATGAGTATCAGTCTGTGGCTGAACTGTAGCTGTGCCAGCAGCACCCGGGTGCCACAGAAAGCAAGGAATAGTAGCAGAGGCACCACAGCCACATCTGTGTGTCTAGGCTGGAGTCTTCCTGATCTTTCTCCCTTGATGGAAAACACACAAAGGCTGCATAAGCTCCTCATTCTTTGTGTTAAACTTCAGAGTGGGAAGACATGGAGTGACTTCCACTCTTGTACCCAAAATCAGACTGACACAACACCACCTATTATTTACATGTCTGAGCCGTAGTATTACTCAGACCTATCTCCACCCCAAGATCTGCCTCTAAATGTAGTGAAACCTTGAACAAATTATCTCACTAATTTTTCTTTGCCCAGTTTCCCTTCTGTAAATGGGTTCATAAAAGTACCTACCTCATGGAACTGGCATGTGGGTTAAACAATGTGATCCCTATCAGCACCCATAAGTGTTAAGTAACGTACTACTGAATATTGCACAGTTATATTTGTATAGAAAGGAAGAAAATTTAAATACATGGCATAATCTCTACCTGAAATACATGAATGGAAATTTGCCAATATTTTTGATATACTATGAGAAATTTGTATATATCTTCTCTCTAGGTGATGTGTTTCCAGATGATTTCATTTTCTTTTGTATTTTTATATTTTTTAAATGATCGTCAATAAATCTATAGAGACTATTTTTAGAAGGAATAGCATGCAGCTCACAAGGAAGTGACTTAAATTCTCATTTAAACATTATTATTGCCTATAATCTGTCATGCAAAGAAACACACTCAATTAATACTGTCTCCCTAACATCTAATTTTCACTATCATTTAAAAATTCTTTCTGTACCAGTCCCTAAGCAAGTAAATATGGTAATAACTCAATTCCCCCTTCAGAGAACTTGCAGAATGAGTCTGGAGAGAACAAGGGAGTTTGTGAGATTATTCTAGGGAGCCTGCTCTACTCTGACACCAAGCAGAAAGAGAAACTATTGCTGTGGCAGCTGAGGCTTCGTGGTCCATTCAGGAGCAATTTCAGAGGTCTAAGTTAGAACTTACACACTTTCCGTTCTCTCAGACAGTCAGTTCTACAAGATCAAGTTGACCATGGCCCAGGGATTTAGCTCAGTGGTTCCGGCCCCTGTCTTGCAAGCGCAAGGACCCGGACTCGATCCCCCAGTAACCACATACAATACTGGGTGTGGAGACTCACGCCCAGCAGCAACCAGTACCACATACCACAGTGCCGGGCCTGATGGCTCATGCCTGTAATCCCATCACTCGGGAGACAGAGGCAGGAGGATTGCTGTGATGTGAGTTTGAGGCTGAGCTCAGGGCCAGCCTGACCTACAAAGCAAGACCCTGTCTCAAAAAAAAAAAACAAAGATCAAGTTGACCTTGCTGTACTGGTTACTTTTCTCTTACCAGGACAAAATGCTTAAATCTTAAAGAGGGAGAGGTTCATTGTGACTCATGGTTTCTGTGAGTTCAGTCCATGATCAGCTGGCGCTGAGGTGAAGCTGGCTCATCTCTTTATGCTATCTGCTAAGAAGTTCCAAGCACTCAGTTCAAATGGAAGCTCATGACCATGTTTTGTTCCTCTCTGAATCACCAGAGCTGGGTAAAGCACTAGTTTGTAGAAAGGTGGCAAACTGCGACTGAACTGAGCTGAACTCACCGCAAGTCACAGCAAAAAAATGTATATAGGGTGACCCATTATTGAGTTTATCCATTCAGCAGTGTCATGGATGTTGTTTCCCATTCAACTTCTTGAGAAGCAATGTTTGGATAGGAATTCTTGTTTATCTTTTCAATTTCTTTTTTATGGCTTTTTGAGTTTGACATTAGGTCAAAATGCAGCAAAACTTCCACCTATCCAATGAGTCAGAGGGCCATATGCTAGGAGAAATCAGACAAAGCATTATTGCAAAGACATTGTCTTTGAGACTATGGGGAAAATAAAATATATATGCAGTGTATTATTTGTTTTGACATATAACTATGTTGGTCATCTTTATTCCTTTCCATTATCTGTGCCTGTTTTCTTCATTTCTTTACTTGAGCATGCTGACATCTTGGTTTCAAGGTGGACTAATTAACTTAAGGAAGCACATCAGTGCTGATCTGAATGTAAAGGTGATAAAACTCACCTCTAGAAAGTCCTTCAAGGAAGAACAAGCTAAACAAGACTGTCTCTGCATAGCAAGTGTTAAATGAATGCTGTAATGTTAGAGGAAAAAGAGAGCAAAGCAGCTTTAGACTCATGGAGAGATGCTTCTTTACTCAGAGTGTAAAATGTGAACAAGGGTTGGTATTAGAAGTTGTGCAAACTCCCAATCACCCAACTGAGGGTGCAGTGACAGGATTTAAAAAGATAAGATTTTTTTTTAATTTTTAAATCTTTATTGGTACATTACATATACGCATCATGATTGCACTCCATAATGGGGATTTGTACCAGTATAAAACACAACTTAATTCTCATTTTTTTCCCATAGCTCTACCCACCCTACCGCCCCCCATATACATAAAATTTGTTTCCTTACTTTTTTGTTACAATCTCATCATAAAAAGACAAGATATTAATGTATACATCAGGGTCCCAGAATGGTCAAAGCTCTTATCAGGCTGACACACCTGGGGAGCATGCCACTATTTATTGAACACACAGCTTCTAGAAAAGCTAAGAGGTGGTTCAGGGCACAATGAGTTTGCTGGCATAAGTAGGGTCCTAGCAACAAGGGAATGAAACATTCTAGCAAGAACAGCTTATAGCTTAGTAGAAAATTTGTTACTCCCAGTGGATCAATTTTTGATTCTATGGGAGTTTTCTGTGTAACTCAGGCTGCCCTTAGCTGCACTATTGTCTTTTCATCCAAGATGTAACAGCATCCCAGGTTACTGAGGCCTCTGATGTGGTTTTTTTCTCACATATCAACTGCTGGGTAATAGGAAAATTCTGACTTTTAATATGAAAAGCCAACTTATGAATTTGCCGCTTGCTCAGGGTAGTCTCCACCAGGTTGGGTGTTGAGATGAGCTTTAAGATCTCTCTTCTGGATATGAACACATTATAAACACCAAAATTTCACGGCAACTATCCCACCCCAATGAGACACAAAAGACGTAGAATAACCTTGAAGTTCAGAAGCAGAGTCTCACAGACGCAGTCCAGGGACTGTGACTCATGGAATGGTGGTGTCCACGTGAAAGAGAACTGCATGACCTTTGCATTACTCATATCTCCTGAAACTTAGGCCTCATTCCAGATAAGAGTGGTAGGAGGAGAAGACACTCCGAACTGATGGAGAATAATTGTCCATTTCTGATAAAATGGCACTAAGTTAACATTAATTGAGATTTGAAAAACAGAGAAAGGGTCACTTGCACAATTTCATTAGTGGACTAAAATATACCTGCTCTATGCACTTGTGACAATCAGAAAACAACAACCTCAACCATGTGTGCTGCTGGCTTGGGGAAGGAGCAGGACAGACATTGTCCCCAAGGCCAGGCCTCAGTGTTGCTGTGTGTGTGAGTAATCTGGGTTCACTGTGCAAGGCCGGGAGCAGCAGGGTGTGAGAGGCTCTGCATCATAAGCAGAGCAGCATCAGTCTGGACACTTTCCTCTTTCAAAGTGAACTTGATACAGACTTGACCTGATCCAATCTGAGCTGCAGAACTGGGCCATAAATCACGGAAGAGCAGCCAGCTCTGTTCTGTTTGTCACACAGCTAACTTAGCATTTTGCCTCAACTCTGTCTGCATCAGATGAGCGATTTTCCCTATGACATCTTTATTCCCAATCTAAATATAAAACAAGAGATATTAGAACAGCAAAATCAAAAAGGATAGAAGAAAACAAGCATTCCAGAAACCAATGTGCACAGTACCTTTATTTATATCACTCAGCCTCGGTGTATGGTCCTGTCTTTTCAAAAATAGATATACATTCTTTGTTTTTGAGCAAAATTACATTAGTGTGTTTTTATTCCATCATATTCACATTCCTGGATTTCTTTCCAAAGTCAAGTTGATTGGTTGGTTAATTTCCTACATGAAGGGATTTTTCCATGTGAAAGGTTGAAGCTTGCTGGTGGAATGAAATAACAGCAGAACTGATCTACCCTCAAAAAAAGATTATGAACATCAACCTGGAAAGTAGGCAGAGTCTTCACAAATCCCCTTTCCTCAATTCTGCTGACACAGGCATTGGACAGCCCAGTTCCAATTACCCATGAATCACTTTGCAGGCATCTTCTGGATGGAGATAAAAATCTCAATGAAATAAAAAATATTGAATGGCATTTAGGACTTGTCTCTGTTCTCAGGTTCCCAGAGGACAATGAAAACTACCCATCATTGGAGGCAGACAGATGTTAAAATGTCAGGTCACTTTTCTGTTTATTCGTGTTATCAATTTTTCTTTCTTGTGGCTATAAATAACGCTATAGATGAGGAAAGGATCAGTCTTTGAAAGATTTTCAGGGTGGCTCCAGAAAAAAGAATCAGCAGCCTTCCATCCAGCTCCATCACACCCAGCACATGAAATGTCCCTCTGCCCAGCGTATCTACTTTGTATACATTACCAGCCCCTTCTCCACTTTGGAGGCATTTTGGTTATCAGATTAAGATGATTACACAAGTCTATAAATATATTGAAAACAATATTTTATATTTAAAATGAATTGTGAAATATGTAAATTATACTTCAACAAAGCTCTTTACAAAATAGACAAAAATAAATAAAATCTAAATATGACCATTTTTTCAATAGCTATTCTAACCACCCCAAACCACTGTCATCTCTTACTTGAATTATTTTCATGATCTTATTACAATCTCTGTTCCTACCTTGATATCCTAGTATCTGTTTTTCAGTACATATGTTAGCCAGCTTTCTGTTGCTGTAATAGAATACCTCAGAAAATCAGCTCATAAGAGAAAGTTTTATGGGCTCATAGTTCCAAAGCTTTCAGTCCATTCTTGGTTCTATTGCTTCTGGGTGGATGATAAGGCAAAACAACATGGCAAAGGTAGTGACAGAACTACTCCCTTCAAGCTCCTAGGAATGGGGCATTGCAGCAGGTACAAGACAGTCTCCAAGGGTATGAGCTCATGATCTGATCCCTTCTACAGGGCCCCGCCACCTAAGTGTTCTATCACTTCCTATAAAAATGCTGCAGACCATAAGCCTATCTTCAATGGATTAATCCAACTGTTTTCTAAGAGCCCCACTGAACCCTGAACACTACTGAGACAAAGCCCCAGACCTCTGAGTCTCAGGAGGCATAGTCTGAACCATGGCAACACTGTTAACAGAAAGATCCTTTTAAATATAGAACAAATGACACTGTAACTCCACTTAAGTCTCTCTGAAGGGACCTCATTCTACTCCTAATGAGACCTGAAGTGACCCCAGGCCAGAGAGACGCTCCTTGCCTTCTCAGGCACACTCTGTTCCCTGCCTAAAATGTTTGCCCTTGGGATGTCTTTATGGCTACTCTCTCACTTCATGCTAAGACAGACAACTCTGGCTAGATTATATTTCAAATAGAATACTACCTCTCTATCCCCTTCTCCCCAGTACCATCTAAATCCTGTCCTTCACTCTCCATTTCTTTGCTGTATTTAGCATCTCCTGACACCATTTCATTGGTGTGTGTGTGTGTGTGTGTGTGTGTGTGTGTGTGTGTGTGTATGCATTTCCCCACTAACACTCTACCTAGAAAGTCCCATACAGGTCAGGATCTTCCCTGTAATGTATTTGCTGCATCTCATTTGATTCTCCTTAACACCATGTAAGGCAGATCATCTTGTTTGCAGAGGTGACAATGATGCTGGGGAGACTTAGCAGTTTATTAAAAGTCACATCACCAATGGTTCTTCATGCCACAATGGTCTGGCTCCAATGTCAGGGAGTCACACTCACTGCATCATTTCCAATCAGCTCTCTGCTTCAAGACAACAGCCAGAAACAGCAGAGAATCTGGAGCTCAGTAGACAAAATGCTGTTATTTTATTTCTTTTAAATCAGCTGATGACCTCAACGATTTTGAATTTCTTGATCAGTAAGATCTGTGTGATACAAAAGCAAGAGATATAGCAGCTCTGTAGATGTCTTGAATCACTTCCTCCTTCACAAAAGCTAGTCTCTGTTATTCTGTAACCTAAAATACAAGCATTTCAGAAAAATTAAATTTCCATGCACTTACATAAATCCAATCCAAGATCAAGACTTGAAGCATAGGAGTATATAACATAGACAACACCAATTCATCACAGTCTTCTTCTCCCTGTAGAGCCTAATATATCACATAACCACATAGCAACTTATGTGTTTTATTTATGTGATCAGAAGACAACTGTTTAAACTGTATTTTTGCCCAACATGCTGTATGTGCCTGCAACAACGTAATCCAGAAAAGCATAAGATGCCTATACATTTAATTTCATCTCAATGTTGACTATTTTTACTCTTTCCTGTCCTCTGTCTTTTCCTTTAGACTTTAGATGTCTTCTCAGTATACAAATGTACTTGTAGACAAAGCTGTTAACCCAAAACACTGAATCTACAGTGCCAAGGAGAAAGAAAGGAGCTAAAAGAAATAGTAGCACCCAGGGTAATGTCATCATAGCCACCTCCCCAAAACTTGTTCCGGAGATGGTACCAAGTTCCTGTGGTAGGCCTTGCTTTCCCTAAGTTCAGGATATAGAGCGATGGTGATGTGTAGAAGATGGCGCTGCCTTCCAGAATCTCACCAGTGACTCTGAAACACAAGCAGGACCACCTTCCTGAGATTCTGAAGGTGAGGAACAAGACAGTGGAGCTGAGGCTGAACTTCATGATGTGGTTCTCACTAGAATGAGAATAAGTATCCAAAAAATGACCAGTTTCAACGCAGGGTTACAAACACACTGTGATGGTTTCAAATAACAGTGGCATGATCGTGCCAGATGAGTGAAAAGCTGATTCCATATATCAGGCTTGCTCTGATAGCTGCCTTCAAAAGGTGATTCTTTCTTTTCTTAATCTACATGAAATTAATTTCTGGCTACAATAATTTTTATTTAATTCCTAATATAGGTATACATTTTGGTTTGGTTTTGATATTTTTATTAATTTTATTGCTAATATTTTAGGTATAGAGAATCACATTCATCAAAGAGAATTTGTACTTGTACATGACATATCTTGAGTCTTCTTTTATCCCATCCCCTCCCCCTCCTCTTAACCCCTTCCCTTCATTATTTACAGAGACTTTGTCTACATTTTCAATTCCTTTTCTTTTTTTCTTTTTTTTTTTTTTTCTTTTCCTGGTACCTTCTCCCTCCCTCATTCCTATTCTCATATGAATATTTTCTTCCTACTTCACCATATCTACTATATATCTTGGTCCTTATAAGTACTTTCATTTTTCATACCAGTGAAACAATGCAATATTTATACATGTGTCTTATTTATTTCACTTAAGGATATGGTCTCAAGGTGCATCCATTTACTTAGAAATGCATCAAGTCTCTCTCTCTTTCTGGCTGAGAAGTGCCCCATTATACTAAAAATAAGAACAACAACAACAACATCTTCTTTATCCATTCATTGGTTGATGGGTATTTTGGATGTTTCCAAGATTTAGTGATTATAAACAGTGCCACTATAAACATGGCTACATGTACATTGCTGTGGTATGATGCTTTTAATTCATGAAGACACCAAAGGGGGAAATAGCTGACTCAAATGGAACCTCTAGTCCTAGTTGAGGAATCTCCACACTGATCTCCACAGTGGTTACACCAGTCTACCCTCCCAGGAACAGTGGAGAAATGTTCCTTTTTCCCCACAGCCCCACCAGCATTTGCTATTGGTTGATTTCTTGATAACAGCTGTTCTTTCTGGAACAAGCTGAATCTCACTACTGAGACAAAGCTGTTAACCCAAAACACTGAATCTACAGTGCCAGGGAGAAAGAAAGGAGCTAAAAGAAATAGTAGCACCCAGGGTAATGCCATCATAGCCACCTCCCCAAAACTTGTTCCGGAGATGGTACCAAGTTCCTGAGGTAGGCCTTGCTTTCCCTAAGTTCAGGATATATGTTTTAAGTTGCATCTGTCAAATGACCGGCGAGCGATGTTGAACATTTTTTCATATATTTATTTGTCATTTGTACTTTTTCACCTGAAAAGTGTCTGTTCATTTCAGATACCCATTTTGGGTCTAGTCTTTAAATTACATTCATCATTACATTTCATTAAATTGGGGTTCTGATTTTTAAGTTCTTTATATATTCTATATATTAGTCTTTGGTTGGAGAAACACCCAGAAAAAAATCTTTCCCACTCTGTAAGTTGTCTCTTAACTCTGTAATTTCTTTTGCTATGCAAAATCTTTTTAATAAGATGAGATCCCAGTTGTTTGGGCTATATCCTGTGCAATCAGGATTTTGATCATAAAGTTTTGGCCTACACCTATGTCTTTAGGAGTTCTTCCTCTTTTCTGGTAGATTTAGTATCTTTGTCTAATATGTAGAGCTTTGATACATTCTGATTTTAGTTTAGTGCCTGGTGAGAGATATGGGTCTAGTTTTAGTGTCTGGCCGGTGGAAAGCCAGCTTTCCCAGCTGCACTTGTTAAAGAGGTCATCTTTCTTCCAGTGAAGTGTTTAGTTCCTTTGTAGAAGATGAAGTGACTGAATTAATTTGGAGTCATTTGTGCATCTTGTGATCTTTTCCATTGTTCATGATGAACAAAGTAATGAATTTCTTTCAAATTTTTATTGGGATATAATACACACAATAAAAGTATACAAACAAGTAGCAAACAGGTGAAATTTCATGATCTGAATTTGCTGCAGATGAAGAAACAAAAATCTCAACTGCACCAAGCATTTAATGTGAATTCTTCAATGTCTTATTTATTAAAGTATTAAAAGTCTATGCAATGAAATGTAAACTTTTGTAATATATTTACTTCCTATTCTATAAATATATATAATATATAATCCAAAGTTGTCATTTTATAATCCAAACATAGAATTTTCTTTGACTTATGTTAAAGGGCTCTTGGTCTCAACGAGATGTGACTGTAGATTTGTCTCCTGCTAGAAATCAAAATATTTAAATAATTTTAATTTCTCAAGACTCAAGACAACTTCTTGCAAACAAATATACCACAGAATTTGCACACTTTAAAGAGCTAGTAAATAAGTTGGAGAACCTCAAAGAAAACTTATTGCAAAAGGAATGAAAGCAATCATGAACATATACTAACAATCAGCTTATCTTTTTTGTTTGTAATAGAAGTAAACAGTCAAGGTGTAAAGTTAATGGCATGGATTTCTAAACAACCACTTTTTCCTTTCAATGTAGTTAATAAGGATATCCCTCAAAATCTAACAGAACAACATTTCCATAAAGCTGCCTTGTGGTGCACAGTGATCTTCCAATTTGAGAAGTTCTAAATTTGAGAGTAGGGAGCAAGATTCCTTACATGACTTCTGCTGCTCATGACTGTGTCTGGGGCCTGCAGCCCACTAGATCATGACCTGATGGTCTGTACATCGGTCCCCTGGGGCACCCAGTCACATCCGGGCATTTGTGGAGTCTTTCTGAGATGGCCCTGATTTGTGACACCTTGCATTTCCTCCTGGTATGGGCACAAGTGCGTGACTCTGTGATGAGATCCACCACAGCGAACGGTACTAGCTGAAATGTCTTAATTCAGCTGTGAGAAAACTAATTCACCTACCACTGACATCTCAATAGAGCTCAAGTTTTCTGTTAAAAATTCACAGCTTTCTAAAATGTCTTCAAGAAAAACTTGATCCTTCAGCCTCCACACTGCTTTCCTCGGTCACCTTTTCTTTCCTCAGTGTTCCTTCTTTCTCTGTTTCTGTCTGGTTGTCCTCTTAACCTCCCTGCTATACCTCCCACTCCATTAGGGCATGTATGCTGAAGGCTAATATTGCACCAGCCACTCTGCCAGGCGTTCATATACAGGCATCCATGGGTAGAACAGAAATGGCCTTGTCTTCACAGAGTTCATCATCTAATATTAAGGAGACCAAATTAATCAATAATCAAAGACCATCTTGATCGTTTCTACCTCTATGGCTTCTGCTCACTTTTCCTATTTGCTGTAGTTTTTAAAACCTGCTCAACTTTCAGGGCCAGCCGGAAGCTCTTTGTCCAAATATACAGTGATCAGCCCAGTCAACAACAGGGACCTGCACCTTTGCTGCCCCCGAGCACCGCTGACCATCCCAGGTCAGTGAGTTACCTAGCGAAGGCCACCACCAGCCAGCGCATAGCCCAAGACAGATGTCAGTGACAGATCACAGTCAGGAGGAAACTCCAGGCCTCAGCCACCACAGGGAGTCAGGCAGTCACCGCCACTCAAGTAAAGCTAACTCCTCGAAAGAGAGTCAGTTAACCCATTCCATGTGGTAGGTGATCATCAGTGACCTCTGCCTTCTGTGTGCTTCTGTCTGCAAATTGTTTCTGATACTGTCTATACAGCCTAGGAGGCAGGGACTGTGCCTTACGCTCCTGTGCAAGTTATAATTCTGCAACCATGTGCTGAGCAAATTGTAGGAAGGCCCTGCTCTACCGGCTGCAGGAGCTATGAAGATTAATAACAGTCTCTGCAGCCAAGAACTTCTGATTTTTTTTTTTGAAGAAATGAAAAGCTCACAAATATCTATAGTACAGCACAGAATAAAATGAATGTCATCAGGCAAGCCTAGAGGTTTAGAGGAACTACAGCCTAGGACCTATGACACAGTTAGCTCACTAAAACTCTCCCCTCGCCTCCCACCATATTCTCTGGAGAAAGGGCTCCCCTCTTCTGTTAGTAACCCCTGCTGACTGATTAAGGCCCCCTCAGTCCGGCTGCAAGATCTTCTGTTTGTTTATTCTAGAATATGAAATGTCCTCCCACTCTCTCCTTCAGGGATTCTACCTTGATTAACGTGCAGGAGCGAGCAGATCACACAGCCTTTGCAAGTACTCCAGACAACCCAGTGCGACGGGAAATCAACATACATCACTCGATCCGGAGGAGATCTCTCTGTCGCTCTGGAGGAGGAGACTCTCTCACCCGAGAGTCTTCTCAATTTCTTTCCTTGCCTGCAAAGTAGCAGCTCCGTGCTCCTCCTCCTCCTGAGGCAACTGCTTGTTCTAATTTCTACTATTTCCTCTCAAGGAAAGAAAAGAAAAGTCCTCCTCCCTCACTCTCCCATCTCACTTCACCTTTGCTCCTTCCCAGGTACTCCCCATGCCCACTCAAGACCTGCTCTGTCACCTCATTTCTCTTTCCTCTCATTACAGATTCATCTCTCGACTCCACTTTGCCTCCTACTGCCGTGTGACAAATCTCTTTTAAAATAACCCTGGTGACTCACAGTGGATACTGTATTCCATTTATATGTACCCCCCCGGGGGGCATAAAGAGTTTCACAGATATTCGGTCTTATTTTTACCTTGTTCTTGTAAAAAACAGTGTGTCAAAGGAAAATAAAAATGTACAGCCGCCTTTGTCTGCCTCATTTGTGTATTCAGGTTGACAGCGTTGTTCTCATTTCTCGGCCTCTTCCTTCCCCCACCGTCCCTCGCCTTCCTGATTTCTCACTTTCACTAGGTTCATTAGTTCCCGTATTAGACCAGAATCTTACCAGTCAGCCTTGCTGTTCCTTAACCAGACACCCAAGCTCAGCGTCCTCCCACTAGTGCATTTTTCCCGCTCCTGGTGGGTGAGCTCCCTGCTCCAGCATCGCCTGGGGACTCCGGGCTCAGTCGCCAGCTGCCTCTGCCTGACTTAGAGCGTCATCTCCTCCAACCTGGACCATCCCTCCGACCTGGCCCCACGTGGGCTCACCTAACTGCCTCACCTCCTTCAACCACTTCCCACCCTCCCTAGATTGTTCTAAATCTCCATCTGATTGTGGTGTTCTGTGGACATTTGCTTAAAATCCTAAGCATCGTCCTGCTCTGGGCCTGAGATCTAACCTCAAGCTAGCTTCCTCTGGGGTCTCTGAGCCACCAAATCTACCGATCCAGGGATAACGTGTTTCAGTAAAGAAGGCTGTTTTTTTGCAACTCCGCTTGAATCCTTGCAACGCTCTGTGACCCGAGTGCCCGCAAGGCCCTTTCTCCTGGCGAGCCAGCCCCTTCTCAGGTCTGCAGGCACTATTCTGGCTTCAGTTCTTCCTAAGCTTTCTCTAAGCAGATTCGAATGTCTTCTCATTTGCATTCCTGCCGATGTTCATGTTAATTGCTAGCGGGGAGGTACTGTAGGATAGGACATATCTACAAACAATTTATGAAAAACCTATGTCCCAATTTCTGTGGCAAGCATCAAATACATAGACATCAAATTCACAGTCCTGACCTCAGCTACTAAATGAGACAGCAGAGGTTGAAATTTTACTGACATGCGCAGTAACAGAGGCTAAGGAGGCACAGGAGAGTCATCACGTGTGGACCGAGGACATCAGGAAGGTCTCCGAGGGAGATGAGCCCTGAGCAGGCCCGCTGGAACATCCCAGTGGGAGGAGCTTCGAGGCCTTCCAGGCTTCGTGCCAACCGTAGGTCCGGATGTTGGTGTTAACCAAATACTCCTGACACTGAGGAAATCAGGAAAGACTGGTTCGCAGTCTCGGAATGGTACTAGTCCACATTCACTGCTCCTCAGTCTGACTTCCTACTTCTTCCGGAAGGGCGGCTCTGATTTTGTTCCCACCGAACTGATCTTAGCTTTCCTAGTAAATTATGCAAATCATAAGGCAAACGTCATGAATGAAAATATCATGAGAAAATATTCTCATTCCAGTCCTGGATCCCTTCAGGTCGTTTTCAAGAGGAAGCTGTCCTAACCTTTTCTCGCCACACGGGAAACTTGCACAGATTGCTCCGCAGCCCCGTGATCCCCCCACTACGCCTCCGGAAGCGTCTGCCCCCCGGGGGGCGGGGGGGGGGGACGAAGGCCGGCTGTCCGCTGACCCTGCAGTCCCCAGCGCAGCCTCTGGGGGGCGCGGGCACACCGTGAGCGCCTGGGCGAGGGAGGCCGGAGGGCAGGAAGGTGCCGGTTCCTGCGCAGACGGAAGGTTGTCCCCAGAGGGAAGGAGGGACGCGGTTCTGTTCACTGCCAGCGCACACTGGCCAGCTGAACGAGCCAAGTCAGCAAGCGGGACTCTGTGTCCACCGAAGTCGTCTCTTCATGGGCCTTTGAGCACGTTTTGGTCTTAAGAGACCCCACTTGTGAGAGCGGGAGGGGCGGGACTTGGCTGTGCACAGCTTGAGCTGGGGACTGCGGTCTGGGGGCTCCGGGCTGAGCTCTGCCCCTTGCTGACCAAGGTGCGGAGTGACCAGATGCAAATTCAGTTAAAGAGTTGTTGTAATTGTGATCACATCAAGAAATCTTCTCCATGACTGTGATTGGGACAGTTAAAACTTATTGTCAATAAAACATAATGCACATAAAAATTATTGTAGTAACATAAACAAAAACAACCATAACGTGGTAAGATTATTGCCCAATTCAAAATTCATTTATTGTTACTCGAATAAATTTTTCTTCGCCAAAATTCTGGCGTTTTTTGAATTTGAGAAATAAAAGAAACAGCAAGTTCCGTACCCATTCCTTTAATAGGAAGCCAAAAGAAACTAAGAGTTAAGAGATTTATTTCTAAGAGATCAAATTTGGGTGAAGGCACTTTTTGAGTAATAGACACTCAGAATAGAGAGGCAATGACAATTAAATTATTTTTTCTTTAATCTGTGAACAGCACTCTGACATGAGGACAAGTTAAAAGTTGACATAGACCCTGAACTATTGTTAGTATCTCAGTTGTCTCAAGTTGAGAGGGTCGCGACAACCTGAAACCAAAGGGTTTCATCACTGGTCAGCACTGGCTAGAGCCTCACCCATCGTGGACGCCAAGGAGAAACATACACTTGGATCAGGAACAAAGCATCAAAGATACATTATGATTTCTTATATATAAGGAACAGGCCTCAGGCTCATTCTGAATAATAAATATTTATTAGTTATAGTAACTAAATGGATTTTAAAAGACATTAAAAACATATAAGAAAATAAATTTATTCATGCAGCATTTTCATTAAAGGTGAGTTTGACCTAATTAGTCCATGGGCTTTGAAGGGACACAAGCTGGCCAGCTGTGGAGGGACAGGAGGCTGAAGGCCTCTCTCAGGCCAGGGTCAC
>PVIR01035857.1:0-16167 GCA_004026965.1 Petromus typicus
TCTTTTTACTTTATAGCATGAAACTTGTAATGAGTAAGTGTTTTTTTGTTTTGTTTTGTTTTGTTTTTTCTATCCACAAGAAGTCATCCATTTTTAGGAATCTCTTGGAGAAGATAGACTATATAATAAGAGTGAGACATGAGCCAGTTTTAAAGGCATTGTTCTTTCTGGTTAGAAAAATTCAGCTGTGGGAAAGAGTCCAAGTTATAGCCATTTTTTGGTTATAGTCAAAGTCCAACAGATTTCCTTAAGGGAATCTTTATAGACCCCACTCAAACACACCCATTTTTATATCTTTGCTTAAACTAATTGTTGCATGTTTCTGTTTCTGTGAGGTCTATAAATGTCACAGAGTCTGCTTGTCAGCATCATAGTCTTAGCCTTGTTGATTTAAGATACCACCTAGTTTGAAGAGATATAATTTGCCTCTTGGGGTTTACTTTGTGAGAATGATCCATTGTATGTTCCACAATTTGTAGAATTAGCTTGCTTGTGGTTTTGAAAAGTCTTGCCCTTTTGATTTTACTTAATATTTACAAAAGTTCAAGTTTAACCTAATAATTTGGAATGTATACATTTAACTGACTATATTTATAAAATTACAATTCTCTAGCAGCAATTTCAAACTAAAAACTTATCTCTTGGTTTTATTGTTCAGGTTCAGACCAGTTGGCAGGCAGTACCTGACAATATCAACATATGAATTTTTACATTATGCTTCAGGATATTTAAGACTCCCCAGAATGTTGACATAAGAATTAATTTAAGTGGTCTTTCTTTATCACAAAGATGCTTGAAACTACCATTTATTTTAAAAGTCTTAAACAACTAGTTAATTGCCAAAGGATTATTTTTTATGAATTTTTCTCAAATAGATTGCCTGTAATAGAATATCACCATCACTGAAGAACTTGTTAAAAATGAAAATTTTGGGGCCCAACCCCATACCTACTGATCCAGAGACCAGAGAAGTTGTTTCAGTGATAGAGTACTTCAATAGGTCATATCACTTTCTAGGGTTGGTCCCCACACCACAAAAGACAAAAAGTAACAAAAATTTTAAATATCTCTGAAGATGAGGCCCAGCAATCTGTATGATGCAATCTCTCCAGGTGATTATCTTGCACATCAAGATTTGAGAGCTACTCTTTTAAGCCTTCATAAAATCATCGTGACTTTTTTTCACTTGTTTACCCTTATGCCATAGAAGCAAGTGATTTTTTGCTGAGAACCAAACATTCTTTGGCTATAAGCACATTTTATCTCTATTGAATGATGAAGTCTATATTTTTGACGTCCTAGAGAAACATACCAGATTTTCAATTTTAACTGAATTATGTTTTTTGCTTAGTAAAAACACTACCATTACTATTTCATCTTTGGTACAGAAATCTTATAGTAATTTTTCACCAAAATTATTAATATAAATATAATTATCAAAGTAGTGTGTGCTAAATTTACCAACTGAATTACAAAGAACATTTTTGATGCATTGTTAACTTGTATTGTTTCTTCCTTTCTTAAAATAATAAAAACACTTATATTAAAACTCTAGTTAGCCTGCTACTATCATGACAGCATAAACAGCTCAGTGGGTTTTTTTGGTAATTTTTAGTAGCACATGTTTACAGTACATAATAATTATATTCATCATGGGGAGTTGGTTCATGGACATAACATATCCTAATTCACTTTCACCCTCTTTCCTCCTTACTCTTGGTCACCTTCTCCTTTGCAAAAGATCTATCTCTTTGTTTCCTATTATCTATCTTTTATTCTGCTCTTATATTTATATTTTGGGTTTTCTCCCATAAGGAAAACCATGCAATTTTTAAGCTCATGTATCTGATTTATTTTGGTTAACATAATGATCTTAAAGTGCATCCATTTTTAAAGAAAGCTTTAGGCCATGAAACTCACTTCAGTTTCTTTGTATTTAGGCTTACACATATTATATTTGTACCATAGTTACCCAGAAGCCTCATATTGTTATTTCCTACTCATGTATAATCAGTTTTGATGCCAGCCTTTTGAATGAGTCATTTCAAAAGGCCCTGAGAGTCTCTGAACCTGTTTTTCACTTGCACATTGAGTATATGTTTGCAGTACAAAGTGATCACATTCATCATATGGGATGATGGGATCCCATCATCATCATATGGGACCATTTTTTGTCCCCTTCCCCCTCCTTTGACAAATACCACGTTTTTTGATGGACCTAGGAACTGTGTACGGCTATTTAGCTAAATCTAGGAAACAGCCCATATGCCCAATTGCCCCATTTTTTAAATAGTACCTATGTTCATCAACAGATGAATGGGCAAAGAAAATATGATATTTATATACAATGAAGTACTACTCCACCATAAATAAGGCTAAATTTGGGCATTTTCCGGTAAATGGATGCACCTCGAGACCATAATGGTAAATGAAATAAACCAGACACACAAGTTTATTTTTCCATATGTATATTTTAAACTACAGGGACTATTGTGGATGACCGCCCTGTTTTATGCATGCTAGGATTATGGGTGTGGAGGCTTGATACCAAGTAAAGATACAGAGAGCTTGGGGGGTTACCCCTTTCTGCTTGTGTGGTATTTGGATTCTACTGCCACTGCTCAGAGTAGCAATAGTCGAGTTTGGGCACAGCCTTTTCCTCAACGTTCCAATTTTGTTTTTTGTTGTTTATTAATCCTTTTGCTGTGGGACTCACTGGAGACTCCCCTTACCCTGTCTCCCACAGCAGCCCTTTAACTAGTCTCTCTTTTATTCACCTAGACATGGGCACAAGCAATCAAAACACAATTTCTGTGGTTTCCAGTAAACATTTGTTCATTCTCTGGTAAACAACTTAACCCCAGCTGTCTTAACTTTTGCCTAATATATAATCACCTTGAAGATCAGAGTTTCTCCTTTTTGCTCACAGGGGAGGCCAATTAGACCCTAATTTTCTTCTGGTCCTCAACAAATCAGGATATTAGAAAATTGAAAGATAGGCAGATCCTCAATAGACAGAATTACTATAAAGAAAACAGTCATATTTCCAAGATTGTTATACAAATGTAATGCAATCCCAGTAAAATATCAAGACATATAAAAAACAATCCTAAAATTCATATGTAACAAGAAGACACCTAAAAGAGCAAAAGCAATCCTGGGCAACAAGGGCCGGAGAAGAGGCACCACATTCCTGGACTTCGAGTTATATGACAAAGCTACAGTGATAAAAACAGTGTGGCTGGCCCAAAGAGGAAAGGCAAGAGGAGGAAGAGGAAAAGGAGTTACAGAAGAGGAAGAGAAAATACAGACTTGTGGATCAGTGGAACAGAATAGAAGATGCAGAAACAACTGCAGGTACACTGACCTTATCTTTGACAAAAGGTCTGAATATCTTTACTGGAAGAAAAATAGCCTCTTTAAAAATGGTGCTGAGAAAACTGGCTTTCCATGTTCCAAAGACTGGACTAGTCCCTTATCTCAAACCATGTACTGAAAAAATATCAAAATGGATCAAATATTTAAATATTAAGACAGAATCACTTTATTAAAAGAAAGAATAGATAAAATTCTTGAAGACAGAGAGATAGGCAAAGACTTTATTCAAAACCCCTGTTGTACCGGAAGTATTTCAAAGAATCAACAAATGAGATCACATCAAATTAAAAATCCCAAAGAGTATTGACTTTTTTCATGCTACACACTTGAAACCATGGAAATAAATATAAGCTCAAGTCAGCCATCCTGGTTAAGGTGGACCTACATATGAATTCTGATCAAGGCTACTTGCACATTCACATTTTAAGGCTCTGTCTGCTTTAAAGAAAAAACTCAAAAGAAAATGAGTAAAACCTATAAAAGCTTCGAGGATTTGTGTAAAAGAAAAAAACCTCTAAAAACTGGAAAACTGTGTGGTATTACAGAAGTAAGAACTTTATGGTGTCCATGTCTCTTTCCAAGCAACTTTATAAGCATGAACTGATGTGGCTTTACTATATATTTGCAAGAGATTTGGCCATAAAAGCTTAGGTTAGAGATATCATCATGTGTATATAAATGCAAGCATATGGATATTATAGGAGGACACTATTTTGCCATTTACCTGTATCCCTAAAATGTCAGGTGGAAGTAGAATATTTATAAGCCAAATCATAGTTTTCCATTGATTTATCTTACAGTCTCACAATTGTATCTTACTTTTATTTGCCTACCTGGAATTTGGCTGTGAAAAATGCCTGTCCCCAATCACTTAGTCCTAACCTAATAGCAAGATAGATGCTAAACTTTGGATCAGAGATGTCTCCCAAAGTTCTGTGTGTTAAAGCCTAGGTTCTAAGACTGTGGTGCTTTAGGGAGGTAGGTAGAACCTTTAGGAAGTGGGATCCAGTAAGATGAAGTTAGGTCATGGGGGAGGGGTCCTTACAGAGATACTGTGGCTCTGGCTGCTTTCTCTTTCTTTCTTTGCCTCTTGGACACCATGAGTCTGGTGGTTTCCTCTGTCTTGGACTCCTTGGCTTGTCGATTTGTCTTTCCATAGCCTAAAGGCTCCTGGCCATGAAGTAAAACCTCTGCAACCATGAGCCAAAATTTATCAGTTGTTTATTTCAGTTATTTTGTCACAGTACAGGAAGCTGACTGACACTTTGGGTAAAGATAAAGTAACCACTATTTATAGAACCATTTTAAAGAGTGAATGGAAAGAATTGTTTCATAATACAGAAACTTATTCTGTTCAAGTCTCTTTAGTTTCAACTTCCTCAAGTATAGAATAATATATTTTAAAAATATGGGGCCCAGGGAGTTAGCTCAGTGGTTCTGGTGCCTGTCTTGCAAGCACAAGGACCTGGGTTCGATCCCCCAATTAACCACATACCATACTGGGTGTGGAGACTCACGCCCAGCAGCAACCAGTACCACATACCACAGTGCCAGACATGGTGGCTCACGCCTGTAATCCCAGCACTCTAGAGGCAGAGGCAGGAGGATTGCTGTGATGTGAGTTGGAGGCTGAGCTCAGGGCCAACCTGGACTACAAAGCGAAACCCTGTCTCAAAAAAAGCCAAAAACAAGTGTGTAGGGTGATTCTGCTATACGATGAGAGCTGATTAACTTCAGGTTTGCCAGAAGACAACATTAACATTTTTAGGAGAGAATATTAGAGTAAATATTTGGATATAATATTTGGATATAATATTTGGATTATAAATTAATTAAAATATTTCATTCTAATATGGCTAGTATTTTGCATATTCCTTTCTTCAGGAATTCATTTCTTGCTTTTTCCCACTTAGGGAGAAATGATGAGTTTTACTCCAAAACTAGAATCTTTTAGCATACATGTTACACATTTGGGGTTATACTTTTCCTAAGTACTTATAATTTCCCAAAACTCTATGTCTTACTTTCCCCTTAATAAAAAGAAATAAGATGTGATAGGCACATGTACTAACTCCCTGCAGTGAATGTATCCGACGTGTATCACAAACATGTACTAGTAAAAAACACAGAATTTATGTCCTCTTCTGTCACAGTTTCTCCTTTTGTGTCTCTAAGCAGAAATGTTCCTATTTCTTCGTCACTTGTTAGGAAGGCCCTTCTCTGCCCATCCTTCATTTAACATAGCTCTAAGGTGCAGGCAAATATCCTCAAACATAGGCTTTCTAGTTTTCATAAGGGAAAACATAAGTGCCTCTCCTCCAGCTGAAACATTTCTCAAGTATTCCTCACCACCTCCATGTTCTGTCCTGTTTGTCTGTCACCTGGGAATCAGAACTATGCCTGTTGACCATTCATTCCTACATGGCCAAATAAAAGAAGTTGCATATGTCTTTTATTCACTCGCTGTTTCCCTGGAGACTCCACTAGCAGTAAAAGAGGTGGTTTCTTTTTCAAGAATAGTAATGGACTTCCAAGTTGGATTTTAATGGAAAACTTAGCTCTAGGTTAGATTCTTTGGCATAAATGTCACTACTTTTAATATGGTGGGTCATGCATTTAGTCATTGGGTTAGTTAATCACATGGCTGCTATAGTTCAAAAGTACATGTGCATTTGAATAAAACATGATTCGTGTTAGAGAGCTAAACTTGACGTTTGATTTCCCCCAGGTAATAAAATTGCTTCTAATGGAATAAATGTGTACCATACTGGAACAAACCTCCATGGATCACAAGCACAGTTATAGTTGCTTCCTGACAGTGGTAGGGAGTCATTGTTGCTTTATTTTAGTGAATCTCAACTAATTAACCTGTTGGATGCTTAACAAAACAATGCAGTGTCATTCATTGTCAGCGCTACAGATGAAAGAGACAGACATCACAAAACTACAGTTGCATAGACATTACTATTCCTGATTATATTGAAATGATATGATGATTTAAAAAGCACTGAAATTTAAGGTTTTAAAAATATATCAAAAGTCATACTACCTTAATGCCCCTCAAAATATACCCCCTTGCTTTAAGCACACTTATTCCATCATGCTTGCTACATTAACAGGCTGTTCTGAAGTCCTCTTTGGGACTGCCTTGAGTTCCACTGTTGTGGCTACCTTAGTGTCCTGAATTAATTCAAAATGCTTATCTTTCATGGTCGTCTTGACTTTTCAGAAGAGCCAGGAGTCACATGGTGCCAGATCTGGTGAATCAGATGGGTGAGAACTCACCACTGTATTTTCACAAGGCTGTGTTTCCATTGGATGGCACTTAGCTGTGGCACTCACCAAAATTTTAGTCATACCTTGTGCAGACATTCACGAAGGAGGATTTCCAGAACAGCTTCAGAAAGTGGCAGGAATAATCGGAGCATTGTGTTTGAAGTGAGAGAGAGTATTCTGAGGGTAAACAGTGATAATGTATTTTTTACTGTAATAAATTTTTAAAATTTAAATATTCCCTGTAGTTTTGATCACCCCTTGTACTTTTGACTCAGCTTCTCCATTTGTATAGCCCCTTCTATTTCAAGTATTGTGCAGGGGAAAACACAGGTTGTTCTTATATCTTCATTTTTAACAGTACCTCTTTCCTAGTTGAAATACTCTGTACTTTTTAAAAGTCAGAGTGATATTTATTACCCACCAGGCTGAAGTCCAAACTATGATGTCTATTCCTATGGATCACTGCAACCATTTAGTATGGAACCTCATAAAATTTTTAATAAAAATCACTGGAGAATTGAGAACATTGGCTAACCTGGGTTTTTTTTCACTTTTAAAAATTTACGTATAGTAAAATTCACTCTTTGTGTATAGCCTTATGATTAAAACAAATGCATACAGATTTTTTGTTTTTGTTTTTTTTAACCAGCACCACGATCGGGATATGGAACCCTCTCATCACTCCAAAGAATTCCCTCCTGCTGGCTGTTTTAATCAGCTTCACTCCCCTTTCTCAATTTTGGCAACAACTGATCTACTTTCTGTTTCTCTTATTTCCCTTTTTCTTGAATGTAATATAAGTAGATCACAGCATTATGTATCTTGTTTCTTTCAGTTAGCCTTAAGATACATTCAAGTAGTTGTGTGTGCCAACACCGCCACCCACCACCTTTGGCTGCCATCTCATAGTTCATCTTACACATGTACTGCACTGTACTTATCCATTCACCAGTTGTGGGACAGTGGAGCTCTTTACTGTGTTTGTCAGTTATGAATGAAGTCACTGGGAATGTTCAGATCAGATTTTAAGAGAACATACTTTTAATTTTGTATGTATTCCTCAATAGAATTACTAAACACTCTTATAAATGAAACATTATCATTTTACAAAGAACTGCCTGCTTCCTAAAGTGGATGTACTGTTTGCACTCCATTTTTATACAGTGTCACCTGAAAATCCAAATTGCTCTGTAACTTACCAATACTTAGTATTGTCAGTGGGTTTCAGTGGTAGTGGTGGTGGCCAAGTTTTTTGTTTCATTGTGTTGGTTGAATGGATTTTATTTGTTTTATTTTTTAGTGTTTCAAAAGGTGGCATTTCATGGTTTTACTGAGCACCTTTTCAGGTATTCACTCATCTTTACATGCAATTCAATATATTCTTTAACTACAGCATTTGTTCAAATCCTATCACTTTCTAAAGTTGAATTTATTTTACTAAATTTAGAAATTTTATTATATATTCAGAATACACAAAACCTCTATAGCCCAAGAATTAGAAGAAGAAATCAACAAATGGGATCTCATCTTATTAAAAAGCTTCTGCACAGCAAAAGAAACCGCCAGCAGATCGAAATCTTCACATAAATGAATTCCAAAGATTTTCCCCAAGTCTGAGATTTGCCTTCTTTTTTTCTTAACCATCTTTCACAGAGAAATGTTTTAATTTTGGTGAAGTTTTACCCATATTTTCTTCTAAGTATTGTACTTTTGGTGTCAATGCTAAATAATTATTGCCTAACCACAGGTAACAAAGATTTTCTCCTAGGTTTTAATTAGAAACGTTTTAAATTCTGGTTAGTTTAAAAGTCAAATTTGGTAGCTGTGTGGAATGGAAGTAGCAGGAAAGGAAAGGGTTTTTTATTATAGGTCTTCCCCAAACAGCTCATCTAAATCAAAAGCTTCATTTGATATGAAAAAAAAATCATTCCACATCTGAAATTAATGTAGGTTTCTGGTATAACTGACATTATGGAATAAAGACACCTTATCCTCCTAAAATTAAAAATAGTGCAATGGCATAAATTCTTATTTCCAAGGAAATACATCAAAATATAGGTAATATGTGGGCAGATATCTTTCTTGTTATGGAATCAATTTCTAATGCCTGAGTCATTCCATATACACACACACACACAAACACACACACACACACACACACACACACACACACACACGTGTGTGTGGAAAATAAATATTGTTCCCTTTGATAATTCTTAATAAGTTGCCAAGAAAATGGTTATATTTTAAGGTTTTTTGAGACAGGGTCTCGCTTTGTGGTTCAGGCTGCCCCTCAGCTCAGCCTCCAACTCACATCACAATCCTCCTGCCTCTGCCTCCCGAGTGCTGGGATTACAGGCGTGAGCCACCACGCCCGGCACTGGTATGTGGTATTGGTTGCCGCTGGGGTGAGTTTCCACACCCAGTATTGTTATGTGGTTACCGGAGATTGAACCCGGGTCCTTGCGCTTGCAAGACAGGTGCCGGAACCACTGAGCTATATCCCCAGCCTGAAAATGGTTATATTTTAGAATATTAGAACATATCAGTTTTCTTGATTTCTTACATAGTCATCAAGGTCTTGTTTCCTTTCTGTCTTGCTGTTCTTTGTTTTTTCTTTCCATACCTGGTATCAAACTTAGGGCCTTGAATTTGTAAGACTGCACTGGAACCACTCAGCTAAATCCCTGGCCTCCCTTACTCCTATTAGTCTCCATTTATCTTTTAATTCGGATTTGTGTCTTCATGTCCTTTTCCCTTGAAATTTCTTTCTATTGTCATCTATACTACTTCCTTCATCTTTAGCTCTCTACATTATGAAACCAATTTCATTTCTCTAAGTCTTACTTATTAAAATGAGACCTTTTTCCCATCTTGTGATGTAAGCATTTAAAAAATTTAGGTTTCCTGATTCAGAAAGTTTTCATTAAGTACCAGTCAAATCGCTGTTAACATGTGTGTTAATCAAATGTCCAAGAGAAAGTAATCTTTAATGAAATAAAGACATCTGTCATCTCTACTCTGTGAAGCACTAATAGAAAACATCAACCATCATGTTATCTATTTTCCTCCCAATAAAGAATCCCAGATTTTTTTAAATCACCTAAGATAATTAATAAGTATCTAGATATAGCCAGTTTGCTGATACATTTCAACATCTAAGCTTCATTTACAGTGACTTACAGATGTATACTAATTGTATTGATTTGCTTTCTAGTTTTCTGACTGTATTTTCTCTAGAAGACTAGATTTTAAGAAAGTGTTCTGTTGCATTTTCCTCACATGCATATTCACAACCTAAACAATCCTTGGAAATTATTCTTCCTATTCTTTCCTACTTAAAACTGGCTGATATTCTTCAAAATTAAATTTCTTCAAGTTTACTGATTCTATAGAGGTGATTAGCTCAATGTAAAACCTTACAGAGTAAATAAAAGTAATGATACGAAGGGGTTGTTGTTGTTGTTGTTGTTGTTTTGTTTTGTTTTTTGGTGGTCCTGGGATTGAACTCCAAGGTATATACGGTATCATTTGAGCCAAATCCCAAGCCCATAAAGTCTTTTTTGTATTTACCTACATGAAGTTAAAGCCTCATGTCAAGCAAAAAGCATAGGAAATGAAACCTATCTAAAACAATCAGTTGACCTTCAGTTTAACAGTTCGGAGTTATGCATTCCTCACTATAATTATTTACATAATATTTGTTGATTGTCATTTTCCTGCTGTCTTTCTATGGGATGGTAACTCTTTGGAAGTACTCTAACACGAATTTCATTAAAAATTTCTATAAATGTGAGAACTCACTGTTACTTAATAACGTAGAAGAGAAGACAGACACTCAGTAAGTGAGGAAACTTTATAGTTTTGATTTTTGGTTTGTTTTCACTGCTGAGGATTAAACCCAAGGCTTTATGCATGCTAAGCAAGTACTCTACCACTGAGCTATATTGCCAGCCCCAAGGACAGTCTTTTAAGTAGCATATTATAGCAGAAACAACTAGTTTCTGGTCTCCTTGTTTCACCTGCTGCTAGTCAGCTCACACAGAGCAAGATGTCAGTTAATGTTTTGTTTGTGTTTTTTGGGAGCTTTTGTTGACTTTTTTTCCTATAAATTGTAGGAATTGAAATGAGGTGATCCCCAAGATTTCCTGGTGCCCTGAACAAAATGTGAAGAGGATGGAAGCTGTACACTTATCTTGCTTTCTCACTTCCACCACAAAACCAACCAACTTTGCACTTCAGTGGTCTCTGTAACCACAGAAAACCTTATGCATTTGACCTCAAAGCTCACTGTTCCTCTGTTCTGTGTTTGGAGCTGCACCGTTTGACCTCCCTCTGTGTAGGGTGGCTGTAGGGCAACTGCTCCCTGGACTGTAAAATCCAATGTGATTGCCACTTCCAGTAAGGCCCTCGGGCTCTTTTCCTGCATGGATCTGCAATCCAGCTGTTTGCTATTTTTTTTCTCAAAGATTCAAATTTAATTGTTTTGCTCTTCTAAGTTTTTAAGATAGTCAGGGGAATATTAGCTCACTGAAAGTAATTAATAACACCTTTTGGAAAAGTGCAGCTGGGAACGTAAGCATGAATTCAGTCAGGCTGACCATGCTTGTTTAGAGAAGACACTATTGCTCTACCTTGTAACATTTCCTAATAAAGTTACAGAATGCATTTCCACCTTAGATTTTGGGAGCAAGGCAAAGATATAAAGATGCATGCCTTGCTCAAGTCCTCCAAAATGGTAGGTTCATCTGTTGCTTGGGCTTTTTTCTTTATGATGAGCTTCGGCCTCTCCAAAGCCTTGCTGACCATCCTAGGGTTGCAGTATGATTTCTAGCATTTTCCACTTGTGTCATTCTGAGTAGGAAGTGTGTTGAAGGGAAAAACATGCCATACAAACTTGGCCTGCCCAAATCCAAGGAAAACCACCCTGGTAAAACTGCACAAATTGTCTCCCTCTGCTGTCCCAGGAGCTGTGTGCAGGTGTTCCAGTGCTGACATGTCGCCCATCCCAGGAATGCAGGGTCCCCAATCCTCGTCTGAGCTTGCCTATTTCATTCCATTCCATGCATGCTATGGTTTATTTTAAGAAAGTTTGAACTTATTGCAGAGGCTAAATTTTTGCAAAACAACTTGGACTTACAAGTAATTTCAACCCAAGATCATGTAGAAAATGTTATTCTAGGAACCCTATCTTTAAGGGATATGTGTGCATATGTATATAAGGCCACACTTTTTCCCCAATGGAAAAATGAAAGAATTTATTGAATCTGATTGGAAATATTTCATGTTTTATAAGGGAAGAAGCAGTGTGAGAAGTGGTGTCACAAGGGAAGAGTTTTAAAGATACCATTTAAAGGTTTACTTTCTACTACTTCCCCCAATAGTACACATCAGGAGTTATTCTGTCACTGGAAATACAGCTATGTTCTAACTAGAATGCCTATGTTTTAAAATGTACTAATTCATGAGGGCATGGTCTCACATGCCTGTGGTTCCAGCTGCTTTGGAGGCTGTAACAAAGATTGCAAGTTTGAAGCCACTCTGGGAAGCTTAGTGAGACTCTCTCTGAAAAAAGTTGGGGATCTAGGCCAATGGTAGAACCTCCCTGAGTTCAATCCCCAGTATGGACATAAGTGAGGGATAGCTACCAAATTTTCCAGATAATTCTTATATTTGAACTTACATGACCATCTAAAACTCTTGTTTCCATCATCTTTGGAAGAGAATAAAATAATAAGTGGGAAACTAGCCATGTCCTAGCAGTAATATTAAACACAACTAAAACTTTACTATCTTCCAATATTTTCCTTAAGATAGTATGATTTCCTTAGTATCTCCTCTTGTAATTCAGTGGGGTATTGATTATTTGTCAGATCTAAGTAAATATTTATTGAAATTTTAGAGGCAGTAGAGCATGGACATGGTGGTTAAGAGCTCAGCTTTTGCAGCAATATTGCTGAGGCTTAAAGTTTAATCCCGACTTCTACTAACTTGTGTTCTAGGGCAAACTTGACCATTCTTAACCTTCTTTGTGTCACAATTGTAAAATGTGAATGAAGATATCAATTTCTCCTGTATATAGTTGTTATGTGTAGTGATGAACAGTAGTCTTCAAAAATGTGCTGCCAAAAGAATTCATAAAAATTATCTATTTCTTCATGCACTGTTAAATTGTGTCTTGGTTACTTTGTTGCTGAGATAAAGTTAAAGTGGGAAAGATTTATTGTGGCCCACAGTTTTTAGAGATTTCGGTTCATACCTGACTGGCTTCAAGGCAGAGAAGCATGGCAGAAGAGAAACAGTTCATAAGCAGAAAGAAGCAAGGCAGAAAGCAGTAAAGTGGCAACGCAGGAAGCTACAATAGCAGTCTTCTTTCTGTCCCTAATATTTTATCCAAGTTACCTGCCCTGGGAGCAGGTCACACTCACACCCAGGGTGGGGGGCCCTGATCCTAGCAACACACCATGAATCAGTCCCAGCATGGAATCCTTAATCCCAGCATCACACTGTACACGCAGCAACCTCTGAAAAGCCCCATCTATAACTGGATGATGTTGGGGGAGATGAGTGTTCAGATTCAAGCCAGAATAAGCTGGATCTAAATATTTTCATCATGGTTTACAAGGTTTCTTTTATTTTTGTTAATAGGAGCTAACAGAGTCAATTTTCTAAAACATGATCACATAAAAGTCAGTTGTAACTGAAGTATTTGACATGTTGACTAAAGATGTTCAGATTGAAGCATCTTTGTGTATTTTCATTCATGGCATGTTTTGTATCTCAAGAACGTTGGGTTCAAGACATGAAATAATGTTGTATAAGATAATTAACTATAATAAGATTTATATCAAATGAGGAGTTTACCTTTTAGTAAAGTATAAAGGTAGATATGAATGCAGGTATGTTCTCAGGCAGTTAAAAAATATTAAGTACAACCATTAGGTCTGAAGACTAATTGTCCTAAAATATCCTTGCATGTGCACATCTAACAAAGTATTTGCATACCCCAGTGTCAAAACCACTAGTTGTGGGAAATACATGATTCAATAAATCTTAAGCTCTTAGAGCAATACTTGATATATAGTAGGCACTGGGCAAAAAAAGTGTCATGATTACTTTAGGTTCCTTCTCCAGAATGAATATGCCAGATACTGTATGTGGTTATTTATGCACTTATTTCTCATAAGACCCTAAAAAGTCATAAAACCCAGAGAGGCCACATGCATTATTTAGGGTCACAGAGAAAGCCCACCCTGAGTCATTGAACCCAGATGTATCTGGCTGCAGGGCTCTGCTTTTGCACATTCCACATGTCTTCAGGGAAGGGTTTACAGGAGGTCAGACAAGAAAGGAAGAATCATGGGGCAGAAAGCAGAGTTTATACAAGAATGAAAATACAGTAGGCAAGAGGACTATTGAGTTTTCACTGATGTCTGAGAATGTCAAGTATGTGAAAACTAGCCCCACTGAGTTCTCCAGTGAAATGCGAGGTCTCAAGATGTGATTGCCTCTCTGCAAGCCTGGGTAGAACTCTGTGGAAAAGTCCTGGTGCCTCTCTGAGAATTTTCCCAGGCAGTTAAAGAAGATCCGCATTTCATAGTTCTCCCATTCCTGACAGAGTGCTCAGTAGAGGCAGACCTCACAGAGTGTCGATGGCCAGCCCTGTATCACAAGGACATGGAGAGTAATAAAGAAACATCAGACGACACGGTGCACATAGAGTGCGAGCCCATCACATTGGTGGTTCCAAGTGAAATTCTCACTAGACTGTAGTGAAAAGCACACATGCGTATATATCAGCCTCCCTTGAATAGTTAGTGATCTCTGGTCACCAAGTAGCCAGCAACTGACAGGGTTATGGAGAGACTAGGAAAGAAGCATTTATTTCTTCCTTATCAGTGGGGCCTAGCTAATATTCTACGGTTTCTTACTCTGAGACACTTAATCCTACAGCTGAAACAGAAACTTCATGCCGCCTAAAGGAGAAAGAGCTAAGAAAGGCACAGGCCCTAGTTAGAGACTTTTCTGAGGTGAAGCTTTAATATTTGAGAGGAGGAGCAGTCCAGGACTGCAGCCCGTCAAGAGTGGTGCCAGGTTAGGGGGAGGAGAGACCGAGCAACTGAAAATGTCTCAGAAGTTCTGGCTCTCACAATGTTTCTATCAATGAAATGCTTCATTGGGATTCTTGACTGTGGGAAAATAAATACGCCTTTCAAACTTACACAGGTGCTGTCTGATCCAGTGTGTCACAGGAGGGGCTGTGGTGCTGAGAGGATGAATAAATGTTCTTAGAAAGGGCAAAAATAACAGCAGTAAATGGAAGTAGTTATAAGAGGGTTCACTTGCCTAAGATGCTCAAAGAAGAAACTAGATTCTTGGGCCGGGGATACAGCTCAGTGGTTCCAGCGCCTGTTTTGTAAACTCAAGGACCCAGGTTCAATCCCCGGTAACCATATAACAATACTGGGCATGGAGACTCACACCCAGCAGCAACCAGTACCACATACCACAGTGCCGGGCGTGGTGGCTCATGCCTGTAATCCCAGTACTCGGGAGGCAGAGGCAGGAGGATTGCTGTGATGTGAGTCTGAGGCTGAGCTCAGGGCCAGCCTGAACCACAGAGCGAGACCCTGTCTCATAAAACCTTAAAAAAAAAAAAAAAAGAAGAAGAAACTAGATTCCTATTGCAAATGTGTTTTCTGCTTCCCTAGAGATGTGAGGTCTTTTTGCCTTTCAGTCACCTCAACAATTCATCTGTACCACATTTGCAAATTTCATGTTTCATATTATTTTATACTTTCATGTTTTTCCTGCTTACTTTATTAAGATGATTTTTTTTTTTTTAGACAGGGTCTTGCTTTGTAGTTCAGACTAGCCCCAAACTTACTATGTGGCCCAGGCCAGCCTCAAACTCACAGCAATCCTCCTGCTTCTTCCTCTTGAGTGCTGGAATTACACATCAAGCATTGTAGTATGTGGTTACCAGGGATCCAACTCAAAACCTTGCGCTTGCTAGGAAGACACCAGAACTACTGAGCTAAATCCCTGGCCCAGCTGATAATTTTTGGAAGGCAAGAATCATGCTGCTTTCCATCTTATATCTTCCTCCATGCTTTTCATTTAGCAGCTATTTAGCATTTGATGACACATGTGAATTTATGAACAGATTCTCCTGGATTTGTTGGCTCTTGATGTATTTACCAAAGATGACAGTTTGCAAAGACAGCTTTCTCTTTTTAGGGGAGTCAAGAACTAAATTATATTAAAAATATTTTTCAATGCTTTGAGTATGTAGGAGAGAAATTTTCTGTTCAGGGAATGTTGCTAAGACATCTCATCAAAAAGTCTTTCCACCTACTACCAAGCTCCACCAGGGCAGAGCAGAGTGGCAAAAGCAGTTCAAAGGGAAAAGCAAACTAATGCCCTCTACTCGTGGTCCTACAGGTGCCAGTGGGGGAAGAAAATATATGCAGTTGAGGCTTGGGTTTCTCAGTGCTATAACAACGAAGCAGA
>PVIR01035858.1:0-16187 GCA_004026965.1 Petromus typicus
ATAAGGTGAAAGGGGACAATGTTGAGATTGTAACAAAAAAGTAAGGAAACAAATTTTATGTATATGGGGGGGTGGTAGGGTGGGTAGGGCTATGGGAAAAAATGAGAATTAAGTTGTGTCTTATACTGGTACAAATCCCCATTATGGAGTGCAATCATGATGTGTATATTTAATGTACCAATAAAGATTTTTTAAAAAATGAAGGAATCAAAGCATTTTCCCTCTAATCTGGTGGAATACACCGACTTGCCACAGGCTGCTACAAGCATGTGACTTTAAGGTCTGTGGGAGGCAAGTTTGGGGGAGCTTGTTCCTCTAAGTGAAAGGACAGGACAGACTTGAGGTGGAGGCCAGAGGTTGGCAAATGAGGGGGTGAAGGGGAGTGGTAGCTTGTTGAGGGTTAAATCGAAATGCCACAATGTTGTGTTCAAGTCATATGTTGAAGCAGCAGCAACTGTATACACGAATTCCTTTTATTAGAGCCTCCTTTTACTTTGAAGTGGCAAGATCCATCTCATGTGACAGAGATCACACAATTCCACTGTACCCGATGAGGCACGTTTGTGCCCTACTGGTTTATGATAAGGAAAAAATGAAATGTCTTCTTCTAACAGTGGTTTAGACTTAGCCTTCAGAATTAGCTGCATATTGGATTCTCTGACAAATTAAACAGGTCAAGTACAAGTTAGCTGTGATGAGACATGAATATTCCATTTCTCTTGTAAATATGGCTCTGGAAAACAGTATGTTAATACACTGAAGCTGAATTGTTTTCTTTCTTTAAAATATTAAACTGATAGAATCTTCGAATGAGAATCCACCCTTTTTAAAATTTATGTAATACAGAGCTTTAATTGCCCAAAAGGAGGAAGGGAATACCAAAAAGATCAAAGGAAAATGTTGAGATTGTAACAAAAAAGTAAGGAAACAAATTTTATGTATATGGGGGGGGTGGTAGGGTGGGTAGGGCTATGGGAAAAAATGAGAATTAAGCTGTGTCTTATACTGGTACAAATCCCCATTATGGAGTGCAATCATGATGTAGTATATTTAATGTACCAATAAAGATAAAAAAAAAAGATCAAAGGAGTGGTTTGAAATTTCCCAGCTTTTAATAAAATCATGTCTGGAAGTTGGGTTCACCTGCTTATGCTGTAGTGTCCTTTTTGTTACATGCTCTTTGCTTTCCTCTTAGTTAACAGAAAACAGTACTCCAAAAATCATTAGTCATTGTCCAATCTGGTGACCTGTGAGAACTTTTAGGGAATCTTTAAAAAAAAATATAGGCACTGGTAAATGTATTTATTTATGTAGTTAGTTTCTTTTTGAGATAGGGTCTTGCTATGTATTCTAGGCTGGCCTTGAGCCCAAACTAGCCTCAAACATACAGTGACCCTTCCGGCTCAGCCTTTTTTTTTGTGGTACTATGCAGCAAACTTGGGCCCTTGAGCCACCAAGGTAGGTGTGGTACTATTTGAGCTAAATCCCCAGCCTAGCCTCAGCCTTCTGAGTGCTGTGATTATAGGTGGGTATGACCATTCTCAACATGACTGCCAATTTTAGTTGGCCAGGGGTGAGCTGTTCAGAGGGCCAATATTTTAATAAAATCTTCCCACAGGTGATGGCAATATGTGGCTGGAATAACCCTTTCATGTTATGGAACAAATAATTCCAGCATTTGTTTTCCAAACCCTGTGAATCTCACTGGCACACGCCTCAAGAATTCTGTGTTAAGCGTTGCACCATGCAATCTCCAGCTAATATTTTGTACATTTTACCCTGCTTTTTAAAAGAAAGTTTTAAGAGACAACAATCTACAAAAGCATCTGTCTCCACCTTCCAGCCTTGACGCTTCTTTTTTTTTTTAAATTAATTAATTTTTTTTTTTTAGGTTTTTTTTTTTGAGACAGGGTCTTGCTTTGTGGTTCAGGCTGGCCCTGAGCTCAGCCTCAAACTCACATCACAATCCTCCTGCCTCTGCCTCCCGAGTGCTGGGATTACAGGCGTGAGCCATCACGCCCGGCACTGTGGTATGTGGTACTGGTTGCTGCTGGGTGTGGGTCTCCACACCCAGTATTGTTATGTGGTTACCGGGGAATCAAACCTGGGTCCTTGCGCTTGCAAGACAGTCGCCAGAACCACTGAGCTAACTCCCCAGCCCCAGCCTTGACACTTTTAACATTGAATAAAATTTGCTAGTATTTTTCAAATATTAATAGCAAAAATGAGGCAAACTTGAAATATACCCTATGGGGTTCTCACGTCTTCATTTTCAGATCTTTTTTGGTTTTGCTTGAAAATCAAAGAACAGATGAGTGTTTCACTCCCTTCCATCCTTCTTGTCTCTACCTAAGGACTGTAGGAAACGCCCTATGTATTACATCTGAAATGCACACCAAGGGCTTCTAGGTCCTGAGGGTGGATGAGGACACTATCTTGTGACTGAGTGCGCCAGCTGGGCCAGACAGTAAATACCCTTTCCACATTTTGCGAGGAGAAAAGTGGCTTATGAGCAGTGGAAGGAGGTCAGTTTTCACACTCGCAGAATGACTTGGGAATCGCAGACCACAGACATGCACCAAGGAATGCGAAAATCCAATTGCTGAAGATATGTGGAGCTCTTATTTTTCTTGGCTCAGACTGATAATTTTCTTCTTTCCCCCCTCAATTAGGGTTTTAAAATGTTGTTGCTACCACTTATTTCTCTTGGCGTGTTCAATGACTGAGTTTCTTTATTCCCACTGCCTTTTCTGTGGATCCTCTTCAGCTCCTGCCCTTGAGTAAACAATCCAGCTTTTCTGTGGCTTGTGTAGCAGCTTAGCGCCCCTTCAGTAATTTTTCTCCTTTGGCTGTGGGATTCTGGTGACCGTGTTCTTAGTAGACATGTGTTCTTTCTTTCTTCAGTTTCTGAGATGAAGAGCGTCTTGTTTTATTGTCCTCCAGTGGACATTTGCCTTTTCCATGTCTACTCCTCCGTGCGCAGCTCAAGCTGGGCTTCTGTTCGGATCTCACTCTCTTTCCTCCAACAGCTCGCCAAGGGCTGAGCAAGTGAGGCGAGTGCCCCGTGCGCTCCGTGTGGGATACATCTCTGCTGAGCAGCATCGCACGCTCGGAGCTTGTGTTTTTTGATGTTGTTGTAAACAAATAAATAAACAAACAGACATGAAGACAGTTGAGGAGCTCAGTGCTTAATACATTTCAGTTGCCTTTTTAGTTTTCAAGTCTCTAAACGTCTTATTTTTAAATGATCCCAAATGGACTCGAGGTAAAGGTAGTTGTTTTCCTCCTCTAAGTCTCTCAAGGAAGAAGGAGCTGGAAGATCCGAGGGGCTGCACCCCTAGGGCATGGCCTGTGTTTGAGAGGACAGCGCTCAGTACACTGAAGGGCAGGAAGAAGAGGGGGAGATCACTGAAGGTGGCACCTGGAATCACCACCTCTCCCTATGTAAGAAGCTGTCGCACTGACATCACAGGGACTGCTTGCTGTCCTTTGCTCAGAAGTGGGCTGCTTTCTTTCTGAGCTTTCTGGATTTCAAAGCTAGAGCTTGTTCCTCTGTTTGAAGATCAAGGCCGAGGAACAGGAGGAAAGAAACACGATTTCCAGCCGTGCAGCAAACTCTTCTTAACAGTTAGGAAGTGCTGACGACTTGGGGGCTGTGTGGAGACCCCGCGGGCCCACCCAGGCAGCATCTTTCTCTGCCCACCTGGAGGATAGCTCACGGTGTAAAGTTACAAGTCGTTAGATCTTCCCATATGTCTGTTGTGCCTGAAATGTCAGAAACATAACCCAGGATGCTAAATTGGGTTTATACTTTCTTAGATTAAACTGGGCTGTCTGCATTATCTGCTCTTGCAGGGAGACTTGAGGGATGGTGGTGGTGGGGAATCATGCCCATATTTGCTTTATGCTCTTCAATCTTATTTTGAATTCCAGCTTTTAAAATAGCTTACAAATGGCTTATAGCCATTAATGTTGTTTTCCTTTTAAAAAGTTCCATTGCATACTAATGAGCAGTTTAATGTCCACAGAAGCTACATTTCCATGCAAGCTCAAGTTTGCCATGTGCTTAACTCCATGTGCTTAACTTCACACAAGCACTAAGTCTGCAGAATGCGGAGTTGCCACAAATATCCAAGTGCAGAATTAGGTCCCATGTTCAAGTATGTGAGTGAAGAATGTGGCTCATGCATATACACTTGGAAAAAATTTTCCCATAGTTTCCTTTTCTCTAAGGTATTGGATGGGCCAATAGTTGTCCTCATGTTTCAAACATCTCAGCCCCCTTGAAACATTTTGATTGCCTCTTACATTGACTAGAATTGCACAATACCGTGTTCCAAACGATATCTTTTTCATTGGCTTCATATAATTACAGAATAAATCCTCCACTTCATCCACTATGCCCTTATGTAGATGGCTTCTATTTTTACTTTGCTTCTTCCTCTGTTTTCCTTCTACCATTTCATCCAACATGTTTTGAATTTGCATAGTTGTTTATATTTGAGACAATCATACTTGAAACCAACAATACTTACTTTATTTAAAAAGTATTTGTCTTGATGCAATTCCCAATTTTGGGACCTGGCACATCAAACTCAATAGAAAGAACGCAAGCCTTGGGAAGACGGAAGAAAATCATGATGTAATCTGCGGAGTGAATATGTTGATTCCATCCTTATGCAATTAGTAACTTTTACTTATTATCTTGTAAAACTTAATCACAGAAACATAAGAGTAGCTTTGAGCAGTAAAAGCTACCTATTTCCTATATGAGTGAGGAGATTTGAAAACAAGTGTGGTGGGATTTTTATGTTCTTTTATCTGATTCTGTTACACTTCATTCAATCATCAGATATGTGCCTATGTACCTAAGACATGGCTGGTACATGTGTTTTAGTTTTAAAATACAGTACTAGGTGTTGTTGGTAATTAAAATGCCCTGGCCCAGGAAATTGGAATACCTAGATTCTAGGTCTACCCCAGAAGCCTAAAAGGGAGCATCCTCTGCTGGAGAAGGAGAGGCTTGTGCAACTTGGCTTCATTTTACTGGCCAAGCAGAATCAGACAGCAAATTTCTCCAATGCAAGTTAACTTTCTGGAGGGATATCAGTGTCAAGATTCCACTTTCAGCTGAAGTTCTACTATAATTCCCTGGAAGTATCAATAATTATGATATGTGCACCCGAAGCCTATTAATTCCTATGCTTCAATTAGCTGATGGTTCCAGCTTTTTCTGCCATCTCACCAGCCAAGCAGTGATGAGAAAGGAGTCCAGAAATGTAATCCCTCCAAAACTCCATTCTCTGTCACAGAGACCAGACTTCCAACCTCAATCTTGATCTTTGATCACCTGAGTAGGCGGAATCACATCTGTGTTTTGATCACATCTAGGTGTCCTTGACCTGATTCTGTGCCTGGTATTTACTGCTCATAGTTGCATTTGTCTTCAGTCAGCAGCTGAGGCCCTGGACAGATGTCCTCTTCCTTTTCTTCTCTTTCAATTAAGTTATAAATTTATAATCAACAGTTGTATCATTACTCTTTTTTAAAAATTGCCCTAAAGCAGATCTAAGATAAATGCAAGTATATAAATTCACCAGACAAATGATCTCAGGAAGACAGGAAGAGAGTTGAGAACAAGGATATGGAAGAAAGAACTCTAAAGACCAGGGGCAGTGATTGTGGGGACTCTGTGAGACACTGGAGAAAATGCTTCAGTGTTACTCCTTAATAAGATGTGGTTCTGGGGTATTTTATCCACTGACCACCCTCGATGAGTAGGTGTTAACCTGGACATATCCAATTTGTCCTGATCCACCTTTTTGGTCACAGAATAACTTCTTGACAGGAGGACACAGTGCTAGCAGTCTAAGGTGTCCTCTGGTTGAGGTTCCAGTCTGTAGGTGGCCTCTAGATGTGACCATGCCCAGTAGAGATAGGGAGCTGGCAGCATTCAATATACTAATTTTAATATTTACCCTAAAATAGATTAAAAAAGAAATATTTGGAACACATGGTTTGTAGAGGTTAGAAAGTTTGGCTGGCAGAGAATTGAGTTTTGGAGGGATTACTTTTCTGGACTCCTTTCTCAACAGACATGAGGCTGAGGCTCCCGAGAAGGTGTTAAGGAGCCTTCCTGCTGGAGGTGAGAACTGAGAAACCCAAAGGCTGTTGAAAACAAAGCATAGAAAGGGCGCTACAAATGCTGCTCTAAATTATTTGTAACTTGGGTCTGTTTCCCCAATATAGTGATCTGCCTGTCTCAAACTGCAAATAATGTTATTGATGTCTCCCTCTTGAGAGAAACATCTTGCTTGTGTCTTGAGCACAAATTCACAGAGACTGAATTCCATATGCAGAGAAACTCTCCTCCTGTGAGCACAGCAGGACTGAACAAAGACCTGTATCACCTCTGTTTCTAATTCTGAGCTGAGGGAAGTCTGGGTAATCTAAATGAAACTCACATATGCATAGTTTATTTGTAGATATGGTTGTATAAGAGCGTTGTAATGAGTTGTATATGCTTAATTGAATGCTTGGTAAATTTTGGTTATACGCTATGCGGATGGCATGTGCCTTAAACTATTTGAAGGGTTGCCTTTGGTTCTGAAGTCCCAGTTAGGGACTCTGGCAGGGCAGCCCCTGTTGCACATCTGGTTGTTTCTTTGTTCCCAGGGAGTGACTAATTTTGATCAGATCTACTTGCACCTCCTACCTTCCAAGTGCACAGAACATAGATTCCAGAATGAAAACACCAACATTGATGTGTATATAAAAATCTAAAATTCCTTTTTAGGCCCTAGAATCTTAATATTCTGTGTTCAACTGAACTTTAAGAAAAAATAAGTTCTAGAGGTTTGTGGAGGAATAGTGATTTAGCCAAACCCGTCTTTCCTTCAAGTTGGATATAAAGTTGGTGATGCCCTGGCTTTGCTGATAACAGGCTATCACTATTTTGATTAATGCTAGTGTCTGGCGTCATGTAAAGTTAAGACCCTTTTTATGGATTCCTTTCAACACAGTAGAAGCTATTGCAGCCATAAATTTTCTCAAACATAGCAGCTGCTGTGCAAGACAGTAGTAAAAATTCTAACATTAATCTCTCCTTTTTTTTTCTTGAAGATTTCAGTACTTTCTGAACTTTTAAACTATCCTCTATAAGTTGAAGTGGAGCCATATGGTAGTAGCTTTAGCCAAAGAGCAGCCTGGGACAAGAAGAGACTTGATGAATTCATATTAAGGAAAAATGTTGGAAGAAAGTGAAGACTAAGGCTGTTAAGTTAAGAGAAGTGTATTTAGAGAGCTCACTCTCCTAGTCAGGCAGTACAGTGAAAGAATGGCTGGCTTGGCCACTGGCAAAAGGAAATATGAGGCTAAAAGTCACAGTAAACAGTCTTTCTTTGTTTCTCCCTGAAGAGTGCCAACACATTTTTAATTCTCAACAGATACATTATACCTAGAGCTAAACAAGGTACAGATTTATCTTTCTGGGAATAAGTATGTATTAACTCTGTAGCACTGTGGAGAAAGATTGAATCATTTATTCCATGGCCAGTAATAAACAAAAACACACCGAGATGAAATTGTTTCTTTTGTACACCATAGACCTCTTACGGTCTGCTTTTGTTTAATATCTATCAATGTTTATAACTATCAATGTTTTCTGACTTCTTGACAGAAAAGATCATGGCATTGTAGCTAGAACTTATCCAAACAAATGTAGCATGTTTCTTTGATGCAGTGGTGATGTGTTTTAGAAATGGATTCTTTAACGGATTATGGGCAGTGCTTTTCCTTTGTAACATCCTAAAGGCTGAACAAAGTATGTAGCATACAAGATGCTAATGACAAACACCACATTTCATAAAATAAGGGAAACAAAGGACCTCATATCATGGTACGAAAAGATGTTAAAAGATGTTGATGACTCTACTTCGGCAAGGAAAGACAAAATAAATTTAGAACTGTAACCCATAGTTTAATCGAATTCATCATTAAAATCCATGGAATAGTCAAGAGTTGAAGACACCTGCCACCAGGACACTGAAAACTGAGAAAACGTTGCTTGCCCTTGGTCGCAATTGGAAGTAATTGAATTGCAATTACTGGGCAAAATGTGTTGAATGACATTCTAATAAACTCTGCTGAGGTAGATATCATATTATTACAAATGTAATTTATAATTTTCCCTGCTTGATGGAGATGAATGACAAAATTAAATGTCATTTCCCAAACATCTAAACAGCTATATTTGTAACTGCTTCTAACATCCTTGGTCTGTTTTCTGATTTCTGTCTCCTAAGTCAGAAAGCTATGAACCTGTCTCAATTTATGTGTCTGGGAAGTTAATCTCTGTTCTCTGGAGGAGTGGGGGAAAGACATTTTTCTTAGCCTTTTGTCTATGGAGGACAAATGAGGCAAGAAGTTGAAGATGAGTCTGAGAGTATGTACATGTCCTGAATAAGATGAAATGCTTCTCTGCAATACTGAATCTAAATGTTAGCTCATACGTATTACACTGAAAAGCCAAACTAAGTAGAAATGAAACTTCACCACTACTTCTACTGCTCTTTAGTAGAAGAACAGTTAAGGGGTGGTGGCATGTGGTGATTTTATTTAAACCTACTTGAGGCTTCAATCACAAGAAAATATCATTTGAAAAGGAAAATAGAGTTTAAATGTTAGAATTGACACCAGGAAAAACTGTCAAGCTGAACACCAGGAGAAACTGATAGATAAGCAGAATGTGAAGAGTTACATGGAAATTTTAACATGGCGACAGCAGAAAGTGCCTGACTGCGATCCAATCTGAACACACACACCAGGTTCTAAAAAGTCCCTGTTGTGGAATAGTACATGACTTATAACCCTAGAATCTATGGAACAGTAGTGCCATTATATTAAAAGTTAGTTTAACGCAAATAGTTACTAGGGTTGCCATACAAATCACCAAGGTTTGAGGGCTTAGAGGCCAGAAAGCTATTTTCTCATAGATTTGGAGGCTAAAAATCTGAAGTCAACATGCTGGCAGAGTCTATGTCTTCACAGTGCTATTTCATTGACTCATTGATTGTTTTTTTCCCCGGGTCTTACTCTCCATCTTGAATCATGATCCTTGTTAATGACTTTGTTTCACTGTCATTACCTCTCTGAAGACACTGTCCCCCCAAACAGCCACATTCTGAAGTCTTGGGATTAAGATTTGAACAAATGACTATTTCAGGGCAATAGTTGAGCTCCTTATAGATGGACAGTATGTCACTGAAAGTTTTATGGAGTTGATAGTATTATGACATGTCTTGGTTGCTTGAATAATAGTGCCTTCTATTGTGGCTACACTGAGAAAGGCAAGTAGAGAATTAAAGTAATGATTTCATAAATTTCAATTCTCTCCTTAAAAGAATGATCATTCTGACCCATATGGCTGAGGATTTTCCTCAACACATCTCTGTCATTGGATGACTCCAGCAGGAACAAGCTTAGTGGAGAGATCATGAACACCTGTGTCACCTCTGGGAGTGATAGTGACTAATGCAACTGTCAAAGTCAGATTTTGTCATGATCATTATGGTTCAAAATTATGGAAAGCAACCAGTACTTCCGGCTTACCTACCACTCTTCCCAAACACCTGCCCTTGGATAATTCTGCTTAGATATTCCCTTAAGAACTATAGTAAGCATGTTTTAGGTGAAAGCTTTGTATTAGGCCTCATTGCCCAACTGACTAGCTCCGAATAATTGATTCATACAGTTATTTGTGCTAATAATTTATGTGACTTGGGATACAAAGGAGTCATCCATCAAATGTGTAGTTTGCAGATGAGACTGGTTTAAATTGCATATTGGTTGGTGCTTTTAGCATAACTTTCCCAATAGTTTCCCTCACTCTAAAATCCAATGCATTCTCATTTTTATTGAAGAAAAGAAGCAACCTAAGTGTTCATCAATTGATGGATGACAAGAAATTGTGGTCCTTAGGCACAGTGAGTACTAGCTGGTAAGAAAAAAATGAAGTCTTGTCATTTGTGACAATTGTGGGTCAAACTGGAGAACGTTATATGAAGCCAAATGAGCTAGGCCCAGAAAGACAGCCCTGCCCAAGCTTTCTCAGAGAGGGGTATAAAAGTAGCCAATGTTATAGAAGTTGAGAATGGAATGTCAGGAGCTTGGGTAAGGAGGAAGAAGGGAGGGAGAAAATTTGGTCAATGAATACTAAGTAATAGTTGGACAAGAGAAAGAAGCTCTGCTGTGCTAATGCCCCATAAGGTGACTATAGATAATGATAATGCATTGTTCATTTCAAAGAGCCAGAAGAGTTTGAATGTTTCCACCATATTTTCTAAGTATTGGAGACAACTGGTATGCTTGACTGTTCTTAAACATTACACTATGTATACAAGTACTGATTGAAATACCACATGGTATCCTATACAGATGTATTTTTTTTGTTTTTATGTAACAGCTAAAAAATAAATTTGAATATAAAAATGATTTAAATATTAAAACTGATGGCTTCCATTCCTGGACTAAGTGCTTCTCATGTCAACATGACTCTGTGAAGCAAGGCTTGTGGCTCTGTATACTAAGAGTGTTGTTCAGAGTTACTTTTAGGTATGTGAGCCCATATAATATTTACCTTAAAAACTTCTCCTTTGATGACTGTTAGTGGTTATATAGCCAAAGGAAATGTTGAGGTCATCTAGACTAAACATGTTTGACTTTCCCTGTGTAACTTGAACTTGAGTGGGTCTGTCAGTGCCTGGTCTTAGGGTTGGTGAGTAGCTTTCATATCACTTGTTTTGATATACTTAGCATCCATATGGGTGGGATGAAAAATTGTGCAGAGGAAGACATTTTGCCAGAGAAGTCAAGCGATTTGTCCAAAGCAGTAAGGCTACTGAGTGGAGGTACTATGGTTTCAAGTTTGTGGTTCTCTTTGTTTCCTCTGCTTGTAGACAACCAAATCAGTCACTTACATTGATACTGTGTAACAGAACTTTTTGTTTTTTAGCTCATCATAAAAATTAAGAGGGTATAATTTAAGAAAACTGACTTTACAGTTTGGGTCCCAAAATACACAGAAAATAATCTTTGTAGATCTTGTATCTTCAGTTTTAAACTTTTATAATCATTTCCTGGCCCTTCTCTTAGGATAGCTGCTGATGAATGGAACAATGAGCACCTGAAAGTTCAAATAATTAAAGCTTTTTTCCTCCCTTTTTGTATTTAGAAATAAGATTCAGAATAAATAATCACAATGGAAATGGAACAAAACCATATTTTGGTGAAGCTTTCTAAACAAAACAGGGTGGAAATATTATACCATGAAAATAATTGCTTCTTTTTAAAAAATTTTTTAATCTTTATCGGTACATTACATATACACAACATGATTGCACTCCATAATGGGGATTTGTACCAGTATAAGACACAACTTAATTCTCATTTTTGCCCATTGCCCTACCCACCCTACCGCCCCCCCATATACATAAAATTTGTTTCCTTACTTTTTTGTTACAATCTCATCATTTTTCCCCCTTCTCCCTATTTTACATTTAGCATTTTCTATTTCACAATATATAACATATAATTCTAGGACTCATTTACATCTTCATTTTCTCATACCAGAGAAAAGATGCGATATGTACCTATCTGTGCCCTATTTATTTCACTTATGAGGATATCCTCAAGGTGTATCCATTTAAGTAGAAATGATTCAAACTTATCATTTTTTATGGCAGAGTAATACTCCATTCTGTAGAAGAACCTCAGCTTTTTTTTATCCATTCTCCAGTTGATGGACACTTGGGTTATTTCCAAGATGTAGCAATCACAAATTGGGTTGCTATAAACATGGGTGCACATATGTCACTGTGATATGAGTCTTTTAATTCTTGTGTGTATATACCTAGCAGGGCAATGGCCATGTCAAATGGGACCTCCAATCCTACCTTTTTGAGGAATCTCCAAACTGATCTCCACAGGGGTTGTATGAGTCTACAGTCCCACCAAAAGTGGAGAAGGGTTCCTTCTTCTCCACAGCCTCGCCAACATTTGCCATTGGCTGATTCTGAAATGACAGCCATTCTATGTGGAGTGAGATGAAATCTCAGTGTTGTTTTCATTTGCATCTCTTGAATGACTAATGATGTTGAGCAATTCTTCATATGCTTCTCAGCTGCTCTTACTTCTTCCTCTGAAAAATATCTGTTCATTTCAGATGCCCATTTTTGAATTGGGTCATTAAATTTGGGTGGGCTGATTTTTTTGAGCTCTTTATATATTCTAGATAGTAGCCCTTTATCTGAGGGCTAAAGATTTTTTCCCACATTGTTGGTTGCCTGTTTGCACTGTTGGTGGTTTCCTTTGCTGTGCAGAAGCTTTTTAAAAGAATGAGGTTCCATTTGTTGATTTCCTCAGCCAATTCCTGTGCTGTAGAAGTTTTGTTTATGAAGTCTTCCCCTAAGGCAATGTCTTTGAGGGTTTTACCTAACCTGTTTTGCAGTAGGTTTAGAGTGTCTGTTTTAATAGTTAGGTCTCTTATCCACTTTGATTTTAGCTTGGTACATGGTGAAAGAGTTAGATCTAGTTTTAGCCTTTGGCAAGTTAAAGCCCAGTTTTTCCAGCACCATTTGTTAAAAAGGCTACCTTTCCTCCATTGAGGATTTTTGGCTCCTTTGTCAAAGATGAAGTGGCTCAGTGTATCTGGAGTAGTTTCTGGATCTTCTAGTCTACTCGATTGATCCTCGGGTCTGTTACTTTGCCAGTACCACGCAGTTTTTATCACAGTGGCTTTATAGTATTGTTTCAGGTTCGGAGTTGTAATACTCCCTACCATGTCCCTGTTGCTTAGAATTGTTTTGACTATTGTGTCTTTTGTGGTTCCAGATGAAAGTTTGGATTTCTTTCTCTAGATCCGTGAAATATGCTGTTGGGATTTGAATCGGGATTGGGTTGAATGTGTAGAGTAGTTTTGGGAGTATAGCCATTTTGACAATATTTGTTCTTAGGAGCAAGGTATGTCTTTCCACTTTTTGATATCATCTTCTATCTCCTTTTTCAGAGTGCTATAGTTTTCAGAGTAGAGGTCTTTCACCTCCTTTGTTAGATTGATTCCTAGGTATTTTATTTTTTTGGGTGCTATTGTGAAAGGGACTGACTCTCTAGTTTCTATCTCAGTGGGTCTACTGTTTGTGTATACGAGGGCTATTGATTTTTGAACGTTGACCTTGTAACCAGCTACGTGGCTAAAGTTGACGATTAGGTCCAGCAATTTTTTAACTGAGTTTTTAGGATCCTCTAGATAGAGTATCATGTTGTCAGCAAGTAATGACAATTTAACTTCTTCTTTTCCAATCTTTATTCCTTTTATTTCTTTCTCTTGCCTAATTGCTATGGCTAATATTTCCAGAACTATATTGAACAGAAGTGGTGAGAGAGGACACCCTTGTCTTGTTCCTGATCTTAGTGTGAAAGGTTTCAATTTTTGACCATTTAGTATGTATCACGACTACATGATGGTTTCTCACAGATAGCTTTTATTAGTTTGAGATACAGACCATCTATTCCGATCCTCTGTAGAGTTTTGAACATAAATGGGTGTTGTACTTTGTCAAATGCTTTTTCTGTATCAATTGAGATGACCATATGGTTTTTGTCCTTGAGTCTGTTAATATAGTGTATAACATTTATTGATTTACATATATTGAACCATCCTTGCATCCCTGGGATGAATCCAACTTGGTCAGGGTGTATAATCTTTTTGATAATTCTCTGTATTCTGTTTTCCAGGATCTCATTGAGGATTTTTGCATTGATATTCATTAGAGATATTGGCCTGTAGTTCTCTGTTTTGGTTGGGTCTTTCTCTGCTTTTGGAATCAGGGTAATGGTTGCTTCCAGGAATGAGTTTGGGAGTACTGCTTCCCTTTCAATTTCATTGAAGAGTTTGAGAAGTAGAGGCACTAACTCTTCTTTAAAAGTTTTATAGAATTCAGCAGTAAAACCGTCAGGTCCAGGGCTTTTCTTTGTCGGCAAGTTTTTAATTACATGTTCAATTTCACAGATTGTTATTGGGGCATTTAACATTTCTATATCTTCTTTATTCAGCTTTGGGAGTTCATATGTGTCTAGAAATCTATCCATTTCTTCTACATTTTCCATTTTATTAAAGTATAAATTTTCAAAGTAGGTGTTTATTATCCTCTGGACTTCCTCTAGGTCGGTAGTAATGTCTTCATTCTCATTTGTAATAGCATAGATATGAGCCTTTTCCTTCCTTTGTTTAATGAGGTTGGATAAGGGTCTATAAATTTTGTTTATCCTCTCAAAGAACCAACTTTTCAATTCATTAATTTTTTGAACCATTCTCTTGGTTTCTATTGCAATAATTTCTGCCCTGATCCTTATAATTTCTTGCCTAGTGTGAACTTTGGGTTTGTTTTGCTCTTCTCTTTCTAGTTGCTTGAGGTGCAGCATTAAATTGTTTATTTGAGCTTGCTCCATTTTCTAGATGTAGGCTTTCACTGCTATGAATTTTCCTCATAAAACTGCTTTCATTGTGTCCCATAAATTTCTGTATTTTGTACTGGGGTTATTGTTTAGTTGTAAGAACTGCTCAATTTCTTCTCTAATTTCTTCTGTGACCCATTGGTTGGTCAGCAGAATGTTGTTCAGTTTCCATGTGTTTGTGAAGATCCTGCGCTTTCCTTTGCTATTCAGCTCCAATTTCAGGGCACTATGGTCCGACAGTATCCAAGGGATAACTTCAATCCCTTTATATTTGCTTAAACCTGTTCTATGAATGAGCACATGGTCTATTTTGGAGAATGATCCATGAGCAGCTGAGAAGAATGTATATTCTGACTTTGTGGGGTGAAATACTCTGTAGGCATCTATTAAGTCCATTTGCTGAAGAGTCTGATTGAGCTCAAGGATTTCCTTAGTGACTTTTCGTCCAGTCGATCTGTCTCTTTGTGACAGTGGGGTATTGCGGTCTCCTACTATGATTGTATTGGAGTTTATGTGGTTTTTCAAGTCCATTAATATTTGTTTTATATAGTTGGGTGCATTAGAATTTGGAGCATAGATATTTAAGATTGTGATTACTGCCTCTTGGATTTTTTCCTCAACTAAAAGATAGTGTCCATCTTTATCTCTCTTTATCAGTTTTGGATTGAAGTCTATTTTGTCTGCAAATAAAATTGCCACTCCTGATTTCTTGCTGTTTCCTGTCACATGGAGTATTGTTTTCTATCCATTTACTTTCAGTCTATGGGTTTCTTTCTGAGTTAGAAACATGCACACACACGCATGTTTTCTCCTATCTCTCAGTAATGATTATAGCTCACTTGGCTTTTGTTCTAGTGTCTGTTGCTGTGTAACAAAGCATCTATGTCAGTCAGTTTTCTGTCACTGTAACATGTGCCTGAGAAAACCAACAGATAAGAATAAAATATTTACCCTGCCTCACAGCTTTGGAGGCTTCAGTCCTTGACTAGTTGTCTCAATTGCTTTTGGCCTCTGGTGGCCATCTTGGAGCATCCTGTGGTAGAGCAAAACCTCTCATCTCATAGTTAGGAAGTGAAAGAGAGAAGGGAAAGGGGATATCCAATCTAGGGTACATTCCCCAATGACCAGAGGAATTCTCACTGCACTAGACATCTTAAAGTTTCCACTACCTCTCAATGTACAAGCGGGTACCAAGCCTTAGACACATGAGCCTTAAGGGGTTGTTTCAGAGCCACAGTCTAATAACCTCCTAAGCTGTCCACTATGTTCATAATATTCTGTGAGTCAGTAATTCAGAAAGGACACAGAAGGATAGTTTTTCTTTGCAAGTGATGTGTGAGACCATAGCTGGAAAAACTGGAAATCTATGTGATAACTGGGCCCTGGAAAGGTCTGGAAGTTCCTCATTTATACAAAGGATGGCTATTGCTGGTGATGGAATGGGATCTCAGTAGGAGATATTGGACAGGACATTTGACTCTATCTTCTCCATGTGGCTGCTTGAGCTTCCTCACAACATGGTGAGAAACCTTCTTGAAAGAACCAGGTAACCTTTCATTGGTTTCTATGCCTGTAGTTCAGATGTCATATAGTGTTTCATCTGACATTTCCCAAATCCAAGGGGACAAAATGTAGATCTCTTCTCTCCATGGGAGGCATGCCAATGAAGAATACAT
>PVIR01035859.1:0-16163 GCA_004026965.1 Petromus typicus
AACATCTCCTCTGACCTCCCCAAGGATCATCACATTAGAGCTAGAGAAGGGAGAGGCTGATGAGAAAAGGTGTGGGCAGAGATGTTGCAGGATCTTAACAATGACCCAGTGATCCTTCAGAGTCATGGGTTAATGTTTGGATGATTATTTTTAGTACTAAAATGAGGGTATGAGCAGCACTATTTCCCACTCTGAGAAAATAAGTAAGTAAGTACATGGAATAACTGGTGGAGAAGAAACAAATTAGAAAAGCATATCCAATATAAATGGACAAGCCACATATAACTAAAGCTAATAATCCTTAAAGTTTCATGGTGGTTTTCACGTTGTATTTTAAATGACCATTACTTCAATATCATTCATAAACAGGTTCTTGGTCATTACAGCTACATAATGTAGAATTGTATATCAGATAGCATTGTGGGAACAAGAACAAGAGAATCTATAAGTTTCTATTAGTAATATAAATAATTTAGGTATTAATAGTAATATAAATAATAATGATGGTGAAATAGACTGTGCACCAGGCCCTTGTTAAATACATTACACATATTATCTCAGCTGATACTGAAAACCCCAAAAGGAAGATAGATTCATGATAGATAGATTCATGTCATAGAAGATAAAAGTAAAAGTTGGTAAGATAAAATGCTTGTCTAAGGCTTCATCTAGGTGGGAAATACAAGCAAGACTCAGTCCTGGGGTTGGCAGAAAAGGAGAACTGTAGGTATGTGAATTATATATCAATAATCTATAAGACACCTGTCAGCGGGAAATCATGATGAGCTGAAATGAAAAGGCTATCAGTTTTTTAAATGTCTAAATTTATTAAACCACTGACAACATTTGCAATAAGAGTTAAATAAATGAAGGGATAGACACATAGACAGAGAAAAATAAGCAAAAACATTTTAGTCTTGTAAGCTTTCAAAAGCCACCCTGTGCACACCACTTATTTCATCACAGGTTATAAGGCATGTACATTAGTGGTTGGGATGGCAGAGCTACCCTGAAGCAGTCCCTGTAGCTATGCTCAGAGGACCCCGCAAGTGTGCTGGGCTATCCGTACTAACCAGGAAATTCACAGGAGTGGTTTCTAGGCTCCTCCCACAGGCCTCACCTTGGCTTCTCTGGTGCCCTGACCAGACCACAGCTGAGTGTAGATGCTGCAATTTTTCCTCACTGAGGAGACTTGTGGGAGGTCACCTCGTCATGGATAAAGAACATACAAGGTAATGGAATTTTTGCAATCTTAATTTCATTAGCAATGCAAGATAAATTTTAAATGAACCTCTTTTTTTTTTTTTAAGCATATCTGATAGTGAGCTTTCAAGTATGAATCCAGCTCCATCCAGAATTCCTTTGCTCGGTGGTCATTTTGCTAAGACGTATGTGGGGGCAGAAAGGTCCCCTAATATCTCAGTTTAAATCCAAGCCAGGAAATTCTATTAGGTTCCAAAATGAATTTATCCAACAGTTTCAATTAGGTAAGAAATTCTTCTTCCTCTCCTACTTTAAGAAAGGTTGACTACATGCCCCACTGCCTTTGTGTGACTGCTGGAGCACAAAGACACTTGATGAAGGAAACATTTGACAGCAAAGGGCTTAAGCGTTCTGTAGAGATGTGAAGTCACTGCCATATTTCTGAGAAAATCTTTAGTCCAGCCTCTAGCCTTTTGGTGGGAAAAAATGATCTGTTGGAAATCAAAATACCCATGGCTCCATTTCTCCCAGTCCAAGGCAGAAGACAGATAAGTAAAATATCATGTGTGATTGTTATATTGTGTTCTAATTTTCAAAAGTTTCTTTCTTAATCTAAAGTAGTTTGAATATACTGAAATTTACCACAATCCTTTCTGTGCACCTTTTCTAAAGAACATTGGAACTCACCAACCTTTATTCAGTTTTAAAACAAAGAAACAAACACATCTGAAGTGAAACTGGCTATCATTGAGGACTACCTTCTTTTTGCTACATCTAAAAATGTCATTTTTCTAGCCTTATCTATTCTTATCTTCCTCTTTCTTTTACCCTTGTGCAAGATGTACTTGTGAGAGTGGACACATTTTGAGACAAAGAATAGGTGAACAGAAAGATCCTCAGTACCTGAACAGAAAAGACACGCGAAAGGGAAGCAGTATTGGAGAAAGACCATGAGAAAATTAAGCAGATAAATTCACAGAACCACCAAATAATTCTTTCATGCATTTCTCTATCTCTCCCCATTATTCTTTTTGATGAACACAAGGCCTGTTAATTCCTCTCTTTGTCTTTCTTGTTCTCCACTGAATCTCCATAATGAAAACAAATCAAATCAAGAATTAACCTTTTAGGCATGAAATACATCTCTTTGCTATGCTATTCGTGTCCTGTGTAAATCATTCTAGGGGAGAAGTCTGAGAAATCCACGCTGCTCCAGTTGTCAGGTAAATACTCAGGAGTGCCTGTAGCAGCCCCCTCATTTACTATGATGGCTTTTCTCTAGCTGAAATACTGTTTTGTTACAGCCTTGGGTAGAAATAAGCTCTTCAAATAATTTTCTCATGCAATACACAGCAACACCAAAATTATAAAACTAGCACACTGGCAAAGTTATAGGCCCAGAGGAAAAAAATGATAAAATGTAATTATGTGTGTGTAATGAACTAATTCCACAGCCTAAGGCTATAGAATTATGCTAAAACTATATCACAGGAGGGTAGGTCAAGAAGGCCTAGAGTCCTAGCATCTGTTCCCATGTTGCATTGCCCAAGAATGCTCCCCCTGTATGACTCTGTGTTCTTGGCTGGTATCTCTCTGACTGTGACAATAATTATGGAAATAATAATGGCAATCCTTTATTGAATATCTATCATGGGCCTGGAATGGAGCACAGTTACCTATAATCTTACCCTTGGTCTTGCAAGGTTAGCATCCTATTCATATTTTTTTCAGAATTATATGAGCTTCTCCAAGGTCATCCAGGTAGAAGTCTGGAGACACAGGATGAAACGGTAGGGCAGCCTAACTCAAATAATTCTTCTCTTGCCACTACTCAAGCAGGAAGTAGAGCCAATCCCTAGGTTTTTTATGACCTCTCATTCCTGTACCAGCTGTGTTCTACATGTATGCTCTTTAAGCAAAAGAGAATCTCAAGAGGAAAATAGAATTTTCTCAATGACAATGTTTCTCGGGCTTTTAAAATATTATCAATATTCCAAGAGCCTTTTTGAACATCACTTTTTGTGATTATCCTCCATGGAATTTTTTAGGCATAATGCACTGTACATCATCTATAGTGACCCTACAGGGGACCAGGCATAATGCACTGTACATCATCTATAGTGACCCTACAGGGGATCCTGTAGGGACCCTACAGGAAATATCCAAGTATTTCCTACACTACGGTGGTGACATTGCCATCAATGAGAATGTATGCTCCCAAGTGACACAGCACATGTTCAAAGCCCCTGAAATTCAATAGTACCAAAGGAAATAACAGAGTTCTTCTCCTCCTACTACTTATCAAGGAAATTCAGTACACTATGAAAGAATCTCATTGGTGAATATCCACAGCAGGTCACTGGATCAATTTAGTAGAGGGGGAGTTACTCAGACTAACACGTGGAGTTTTTAGATGAGGAAATCTAACATCAGGGAAAATATAGCAAGCAAGACTGAAGTTACATAATAAAAGCCACGGCTAGCCATTGTTTTTCTTGTAATTGTTGATTGATTTATGATTTGATGGTACAATCCAGGTTTTTATGACAAACCATAAGCTGAACTATCCAATTAAGAATATAAGGGCTCATCAGAATCCAAACACCTGACTAGACTGAGAAACGAAAGGAGCTCTTAGCAGAGGGACCAATTAAAACCTCTTGGAAGGTGGGAAGAGATTTAGATTTAAATTCAATTAGCTTTTATTAAGCACACGCTACTTATCAGATATTGGTCTGAATTTTTTTACATTATCATGAATCTAAGCTTCACAGAAACTCTGTGGGGCAGATGGAAATTTTTATCTTTTGCAGCCTGGGCACCCGAAGATCAACACAAATGTTCAAAACTTGCTGAAATCCACCCAGTTGTTACCTGGCTGCATAAAAAGTGAAGGCCAAACATGCATCAGGGAAATACCCTATATTATATTATTTTTGGTTCTGGTTACTCTTTACTTCATATAAATATGATATATAAAATGTATTTTGTTAAACATAAAGTGGTTTAGCATCAAATTGTGAAATAATAATGTACATATTTTAAAATGATATCAAATTTATTCAGAAAATTTGAAATTAACAATTTTTTTGTGTGTTTAAATAAAGAACTTTAGGAGATAATACATTTTAAAGGTATCTATGAACTTCTAACTAGTAAGAAGAGATATTCTTGTATTTTCTCACCAAGATCCTTATGTCCTATTCATTTCATTTTTTCCTGTATCTAAAACTGTCACAGATCAAAATTCAGAACAAAGGAATGGAATATAAATTACTATGCTTGGGTGCTGGATCTCAGTTAATAAGGAGCTGTTTTAAATTAACTACAACATGCCAAATTTGGGGGAAAGTACATAATTCTGCTCATTGCTCAGTCTAGGGTAAGAAATTCACTGGGCTTAGGTTTTCGTAATTGCACAATGATCAAACAACAAGAGCAATAACTATTTTGAAAGTCAGAGCTTATACATTCTTTTGTCAAATAAGAAACAGTAGATGCCTGACTTTTCCTAGACACCAACTATGTAAAAATATACTATTGGGCAAGAATGCCTGGCCTGAGAGGATGCAGTCGAATCAAAGTGATACAAGTTAAACTAGAAGCAGGTAGTTGAAGCTCTGTTTACAAATTTAGTGAATACATGGGTTACCCAATGAAAGTCTCTTGATAGAGGATACGGGTGGCAATGGCACAAGCCCTTTAAAGAGAGTCAGTGTGAATTCTCTAGACATGAGACTGAATTGTGGATGAGAACTTGGCCATGAGGAAAACACAGCTGGGCTCATAGAATAATCTCTGAAAAAGAAAAGGGCTTAGCGTTTTAAAAGATAAAAGTCTTGCTGGTGCTGAGGGCAAGGAGAGGGTGGTGCTGAGCCTCACCAGAATGCTGAGTCCAGGAAGAGCACAAGCAGAGTGACAGACCCCGGAGCACGATGAGACATGAAGAGCTGCACGAGACCTGTGAGTGAATTTAAGCCAGAGAATGGCCAGGTTTGATTTACACATGCAGATCACTTTGGCACTGGGTTGGCCAGATCTGTGTGGTAGCACAGGCAAATGGGACTGATCGTGTATAGGCTGAGCTTTTATGAATGCTCTGAAGAGGTTTCTGACAATTCTATGTGATAATGAAGAAAACAGGTAGGACAGCATAACCTCCTCATATCCTGCTGACTACTGAGCAGGACCCACCTTTCACTGTCATGTGATCACCTGTCACATGACTCTCTTCGGTTGTGTGGGACTCTGTGACTTCTTTTGCATTACAAACATCCCTGAATTTTTTTTCCCCAGATAACCACTTGCTCATAAATACCAAAAAGAAGATTGAAGGGAATGTACACGTTGATTTTCTCTCTCTTTATAAATAGTATTTCTAAATGATCAGACTAAAAACCTCACAAACCTAAAGTTCTTAAATTCTTCCACCATAGCACCTTAATCTGAAAAACAAAAATGCTTCCCTATTGCATTAGAGTAAAACAAGGAAAAATAAGATCTTCTATTTCAACTAAATATTTGTATGTTAGATGGCTGTTAATAGGTACTTTTTGAAGAACGATACTGACAAAACAGAAGCAGTTGACAATTCTTAGGATGGTATGCTTCCTGATACTTCTCAAGCCTCAAACTGTTTCTGAGCCAAAACCTATAACCCAACCCTCATCTTCCACCTTATTCAGCATAAAGTTTACACTCTCAGTGTCCCACTAGTTAAACAACACTCACATTGGAAAACAACATGGTACAAAGTCCCGAGAGGGATTTCTAGTCTCCAATGTGACAAGGCAGGACTTCTGCATTATGACAGAAAATTCTTGGAGCACAGAGCCTTGACCTAACAGATAAAAGTTTCCAGGGGTGAAATGTCTCAGGGACAGGCTGACGGGCCTGATATTTGGGCACAGTGGTCTTTTGAGTAGCCTTGCTTTAATCAGACTATTAACTATCTTTATGCCTGTGAAGCCAGGCTTCCCCTCAGACCTCTCCATAGTGTGTTTTCCCCCTTTTGCTTATGAGCATGGAGATGACAGCAGCGTCTCACCCTGGAAACTGGCCAGCAGTCTGTCAACTGGCAAGTACCCCGTAAACACTCCGGGGTGCATTGCCTCTGGGGCGTCTAGTCTGGTAGCAGCTTCTCCTTTTCTGTGAGCCATACTTTTCTTGACATGACTTAGCTTGGGGAGGTTTTTTTATTTTGAATGCAAATGTTTATGGGTTAAAAGCTTATTTGAGTGTCCCCAGGGTGGGCTGCATGGGAGACCAGCACTGCCTTCTTGTCATACATTCTCTGTCTGGAGTCACTTAAAGACCGGAAAAATTGCTTGCAGAAGCATACGGAAATTTTAGATGTAGAAAGCAATCAAGGCTACATTTTTCTGAGACTAATGTTAAAATCATGATTGGAATTGGAAATAAATATGAATCAGTATCCTTTTTCCTCACAAAATCATCGATATGGTTTCCTGATTTTTTGGGATGTTTTTGGAGGTGGTTAGTTGGGATAGATTACTGTGATTTAGTCAGTTGCTGTGATTTATACTTTTTTAATATCATGCATTTGTTCTTGCTATGAATGGTTATAGCTGACACTTGTCATTGGATGTATATTGGGAATAGAGCAGACATGAAAATATTGCTTAAGAATCCATGCTAATGTTAGCAAAGTGTGTCTTCCTAAACCACAGCTTATAGGTGAACTTCATAACTGCATTACTTTTAATATCCCCAGTCCTCTTGATGTTTAAAATTTTGACTGTGTAGCCCAGACTGATCTCCAACTTGGCAGTCCTTTACTTCAGCTTCCCAAGAGGCTAGGATAAAAGATATAGCAATGATGACCAGCAAGTTGATCGCTTCTTGAAGATGGAGAGCTCCCTTCCTCTTTTGATAAGAGTGGAGAAACGTGTAGGGAAAAATTTCTAACCTTGAGATTCTTTGACACTAAGGCCTTCCTATCTCTGAAGAGACAATACATTCCCTGATCAAATGCATGGGATTTTGTAGGCAGGTGTGTGTACATGTATACATATGTACTTACACATATGTGTGCTTTTCTAGATCTTTGGAAAGAGTCTGGGTAGTGGGCTGACTAAAAATCTAATCCAGGCAAAAATGCATTCGTGAAACTATTCCTGCATTGACTTGATTCCACTGTATTCAACATTCCTGTATTTTTTAAAGGCTTAAATTGCCTGTAATTACAGTATATAAAATGTATTTTGTGTTTATTTTCTCTTATATTTAGTCAAGACCACATAGTGAAGACTTTTTGTCTTTCATATCTTCCAATCTACTGCATTCCCTTGGTCCCCAACGGTTTATTTCAGGCCCTTTAGTTTTTATCTAGACAATTTTAATCACCCCCAACTAATTTTCTTACCACCCACATGGCCTCTTTCTACCTCATCCTACTGCTGTCCAGATGATTATTCTAAAACTCAGACCTTGTTGAATCACTTTCAATTTAAAATCATTAAGTGGCTCCTAATAGCTTTATTTAGTACCTAATAACTAACAGAAATATCCTGCATGTGGCAGGCACCACACTATGCATTTTATACATGATTCTCTCATTGAATCCTCATGATTTTCTTGTTTTAGGTGACAGAATTAATTTGTGTCCTATAATTTAAGGAATGACTGGTAAGACTGAGAACATGAAGAGACAAAAATCAATCAGATGGTGTTCTAGTGTATTTTTAGCTGAAATCCAAAACACTATTAAATTGTATTAAGATATTATCAGTATAACAGGCTGAGACATATGTCACTGATCCCATAACTGATGTATCTGTGGGATAAATTTCTAAGAGAAATTACAAAGGGTTTTAGTGTATTTAGAAATCATAAGATAATGCTAAGTTCTTTAGGGTTTAAGGTGTTCGTATTCATACTAGCAGTGAACTTACCTCATTGAAGACACAAATTCAAAACACATTATTTTGTTATTTTAATTAACACATTTCATTAGTAGAAAGAGGTTATCTGAAAGGAGTATCTGATCATTGAACTTTGGAAAAATTGGGAGCTGACTACTGTTACTTCCTCTTCTTGGGGCGGAAACGGAGGGAAGACACTCTAGATCAGTTATTATGGGGCGTTTCCATGCCTGCTGTTTTTGCTGCAAGTCACCATTTGGTCTCATAACATGCAAAAGCTCTTCAAATGCATCCTGGACTGTGTCTGTCTCCAAATCTTGCCCCTTGCTCTCTTGAGTCTCTGGAATGTGCCTCCTCCTTTGATCAGCTAGTTGTTCCTCTTCACTTCAAATTATTTTCTAAGCATTGCCTTCTCCAGAATGCCTTAGCTACTCCCTTAGCATTACATTTCTGAATTGCAGCCCTGTCTTACTGTGACATTCCCCATGGTGAGGCTTCCTCGGATGTGACTTTGTTTTTCAAGTGCGTGGCTCAAGGTCTGTACTAAATACAGGTTTGCTAAACTGGCAAAATGAATGAATGGTTCAACACAACAAACTAATTGAAAATTCAAAAAATAAAATGATAAATTATGCACATTATTTTTTCACAAGAAATATCGTGCTACTTTATAGTTAAAAGTTATAGTTATAGTTAAAGTTATAGTTATAGTTAAAAGCTTCTCAAAGGCTTTGTATTTTTAAGAAATTGTCATTACTTAAGGTATCCGGGCTTTTTCTTCATTTGGGTAGAAGAAAAACAAATGATCTATAATTTTGGTGTTCTCAGTTGTGTTAGAGGCTGTTTAAGCTCCCTGAGAGTTCCAGGGAGAGGTAGTGGGTGGGTTCCTTGTCACTTGTCTCAAATTCCTTATATACAAAGAATGTATTCCCTATGTGCCCAAAGCCAGCTGTCTTCTGTGTTATAGCTTAGACTCGATTTCAGTGTGAGCTTGACTCAGAGTAAGAGTTCTGTGACTCTAAAATGTTTTACAGTCTGTTGAAAAGAAGAGAGGCAGGGCCTATATATCAGCAAATTTGAGTTCTAGTCTTTCCTCTGCCTTCAGCTTACACTGCAACTTCACAAGCCATGTACTCAGTGAAGGTCCAGATCCTACTCATAAAACACACCCTGTAGGGCTAGACCAGGAAGTCCTTTTAAATGCCTAGAGCAATGTCTTTTTATATCTTTGTATTACGTCTAAAATCTAAATCTCTTGTTTCCAAAGTTTTAGTTGGAACTTCTTGTTTTAGCCACACTTCTGATAAAGTAGCTCTGCATTTTAAGACATTATTATTATTAGCTCTCTTCCCTAAAGTTTAAGGATAATTTTTATGTTTTCAACTTCAAAAAAGCTCTAAAAGTGGTCCTTATAAAATTGGCCCATTTCATCTGGTTTCTACTTGTCTGTCCAAACATGACATTTCTTCTGATACTGATGTTTTCTAGAAACTCCTTTATTTTTATTTACTCTTGCAAACTCCCAAATAACTTACATTTCACTTGTTTTTAATATAATATTCATATTCATGTTTTATGAATTAATCATATCCATAAAATCAATTCTGACTACTTAATGGATAATGTTTATTATTTCATTTTAGTTTTACCCATAAGCAAAAACATGTCATGATAGATATCATTAATGTAAATATATATATAGAATTGAATATTTGGAAAAAAACCATGTACTGTACAGATCTTACAGATAACAGACTATAAACTTTCTTAAGGAAACATTTATATCTCTTGTAACTCCTCCTTCATAATGCAGAGTGAACGACTGTGAATAGGTACATTTATAATCTTTCTGTATCTATGACAACTCAGATTTTAAATATAAAGGCTTGGCAATTCTTGATAGGAAATAAGAGCTGCATTGAAAGTAAGATATAATTTAAAAATTAAACTCAGATACTCACTGCTGAGTTTTTGTTGTTGTTGTTGCTTCACATTTCCTACAAAATAACAACTAATGTAATTTTGTGTGTATCACCATGTCTTGTCCAGTGATTTCCCTTATTCATAGTGACATCATCCTGGAATTCATCTTGCACTGTTGCTCCTTCATAGACATGGTATCCTGAAAAGGAAGAGGGAGTTTTGTGAAATAGAAAGAAACACTACATCTGCAATTTTCTTTGTTATTTTGTTGTTGTTGAAAGTTTCTAAAACTTAAAAAAAAAATAAGTTGTTTCAATAACACTCTTCCCCTTTAAATCCTTATGTTTTACTGCTGTTGAAAAAAGTCTCCATTCCAAAGTCTCCATTATCAAAGGAGGGCAAAGTCCTTTGATAGTGCTCTGATGAGCCACACCCCTCTGAAAAAGCCAGTGTGTCTCCAACATGTAGCTCAGCTTTCTTTCCAGGGGCCCAATGGCTTCTGCAGTGGTTCCAGTAGGGCTTTGTCTCTCCCTGACCTCCATCTAAAGAGCTCATTCTTTCCTTTCTCTGGACACCAAAAAGCCTTCACTCCTCCTGGTTCCCCGGGGAATGGCTTTCTTGCTATCAGTTTGTTCCAGTTTATGATCTCAGAAAGCAGCAGCTAGTCCTTAGATACTGGGATTCACAGTGCACCACTTCCTCTTATGGAACATGAATTCCTTGAATTGCTCGTTATGTCTTATTCCTGACTGACAGTGAAGGTTCTGGGCTGTACAATTCCAATGGCACCAGAGGTATGAGTGGAGAACATACTGGTGCCCAGGAATCCAATGAGAAAAATCTTCTTCCTGAACATCATCCTTTAAAATTGTCTACTTTTCCCTTTTTACCTTCAGATTTTTTATTTCCTCTTCTTTGTTTTCCCCTCCCCGCAGTTTCTCTTCTCCTTTAAAGATTTTCTTCGTATTTCACAATAACTGATATATATTTTGGATCACATTTACACCTTCAGATTCTCACACTAGGGAACAGATGCAATATTTACACATATGTCCTATTTATTTCACTTACAAATGTGGCATCCAGGTGCCCCCAATTAGCTATATCTCAAGTATGTCTTTCCTTATGGCTGAGTAGTTCTCCATTTTATGAAGAAACCACATCTTCTTTATCCACTCACAACTTTATGTATACAGGGGATGGGAGGAGTAAAGGAAGGGCAGGGGAACAGGAAAAATAAGAATCAAGTTGTATCATGTACAGATACAAATTCTCAATGGGGAATGTGATCATAACATATACCTAAAATGAACCAATACACACTATTTTTTTAAAAAAGAAAAAATGTTTATTTTAATCCCAAAAGTTCCAGCCCAATACAAAGTGATCTAGCAAGTTGAAGAAATGCCCAAAGTCCTGTATGTTTAACCTTGTCTCTCGGTGCATGCCTTTGACATTATTCATGTCCACAGATGTCTTTATTCCTCACGTTCTTAATGCAGAAAGGGCGAACAGAAGGTAGAACCTCCATAACCCTGTTACCCACACACCACCATCCCTTTCTCTCCTAATGTGAGTGAGCCTTCTATTTTACAATTTATTTTATGCCACACATTTCTTTCCCCAAGTAAAGTAGAAAAGGCCACCGTATTGCACACACATGCTCTATATCACAGTATTAACAGAGCCAGATTTTAATGTCATCCTGCTGGTCGCAGTTCTGATAGCAGAGGAGGTAAAGTGAGAGGCTGGGGGTATGGAGAGGAGCAAGAAAGAAAGGGACATGGAAAGATGGAGGCTGAGAGACAAATAATTATGTACACACACGACACACATACATAGAAACCAGCGTCATCAACTTCCAGTTCTCCAGACTTTTAAAAAGTTTAGAAAATCTGGGAACAGATATTTTACTGGAAAATAATTTGGATTTTTATAGCCACTTACTTGAAATACCATTGCATGGAGAAAAAAAATAAGATAAGAAGAAAGCTAAAGTTATCTTTTAAAAATTTCTGACTTGTCTTGGATGAGAGGTTGATATACCTCAGAAACACAAGATAGGGATTTCTTTTCTTTTTTATTTTTTGTGGCCAAGATTTTCCATGCACATCCTCTGATCTGCCTAGAGAGTCCTAGACTCTGTGGGCAGTGCATCAACTGTGGGGTTTGAGCCTATTCTGTTCTTTTATGTTTACCATCATCTATTTTGCTCAATTTCTGAGAAAGAAGAACCTCAGAAAAGGTTTCCACATGTCTGATGTACAACCTGGCTGAATTTGCCTCTGGCCATCACAGTTACCCAGTGCTACCCAGTGTTTATATTTCTCTACACTGATATGTCTCAACACTACTCTGTAAGATGCTATTTGGTACAAGGTAGATGACACTTAACCATGTGCTTCTTCCAATCTCTGTGCCACTGGTAAACCCAACAGGCTCAGAATGAAACATTCCTAAAATATAAGTTTAACTTTCCCTTGCAGGTGGTGAATTATCAAATTATCAAATTATTCTTCTCTAATCAGAAAACCCCTAGAGCTTCCTTTTACTAAGATTTGGTTGAAGTGGTAAGATGTTAGTTATATAGAAAGACACATGTTTGAAATCATGATCTGGACTTCTATGACCTTCTCAATCATAATGACAAAATCTTAAGTTCAGTAACCACAAGCACCAACTTGGCCAGGCTGAGCCATCACTACTAGGGCAAGCACAGGGGTAGCTTCCTGGAAGCCTCTGGTCCTGAACTTTCTACCAAGCAATGGATACAGAGCATTGCTTCATGTGTATTTGTGTTTAAAAACATTATATCAAATATGTTACTCATTAATATCAGATTCCCACTACCAGCATTGGCCCTGCAAGTCATCCCTAAGAAAAGGGTTTTAAATACATATATTTTCTCTGTGAAGCACAGCACAAATTTCTTTTGCTTAGTAATACTGCGCAGCGCTTCAGCAATATGCTTGCATGATACCTTCAACAGCGAAACTACCAAAAGACACACACTCTTTCTCAAATATTCATGTGTGTGTGTGCATGCACGCACACACACACACACACAAACACAAACACATGCACAAGCACACATCACCACATGTGCACATACACATGTGAAATGCTGAAACACATAGCACTCAATGGCCCAGAATCAGGAAGCTTGGGCACAATCTTACTGCACTTTAGACAGGGCAGCTCAGCTGAACTTGGATGTCCATGTGAACTGTGCATAAAAATAAGGCAAGTACTGCAGTGAGAATTAAAAAATCACCTTCGCAGGTAGAATTTGCAGAAGGAATCCACTGATAATGAGGATAGACTGTAATTTGTAATTTATACCAAAGAACCAGACAATGGAGTCTCTTTAAGAATAACATTTCCCCCCAGTTGGACCTTTAGGATCTGGTAAATCTCCTGTATCTTCCAGAAAAGCCTATGGGGCAGAAAAGCTATTTCAAATAGCTCTGGGCTAATAAGGCTTATCAAGTGTTGTAGATAACACTGCACCTGAAACTATCCATCCTTCTGCGGTTGCTTTTGTTCTAAATAGGTTCTTAAAACATTCAGCTTTTAGCTTTTGCAGCTGCCAATTTCTGGCTTAATTGTCTAAAATCTTGCTTGTTAAGGTGTTTTCCACATTTTCTATCACTATGCTAAAGAGAACTTTTCCTTCTGACTTGAAACAGTACTAGTCTATCTGTATGGCCCTTTAGGAGGAGGACCAGCCCAGTATTCCTGGCACTGGAGTGGGGTGAAGCTTCATGCTGTCTTGGGGCCTTTTAATATGTGGAATGTTTTGTATGTCTACCCTAAGTATTCCACAAACACTTATACATATATGTCCATGTTTGTAAAAAAGAGGGCAGTTTTACTTATGATAACTATTTTTATTTAATAGTTAATTTAAAATGAAAATATGTAAACACAGACAACATAATTTTTGTCCTCTAATTAGTAGACCCAGATGACAGTAAAAAACTATCCAACCTCCTGAAAAAAGGTGATAGGCTGGAAGTTTTCTGCAATAATTCTAAGAAAGTTTGGGATTCTTCACTCTGTTGAATGAAGCTTGCGAGAAGGCAGGAAGAAAGAGTCAAGAAGAGAAATTAGATTGGTACCTTATTGCTCTTTCTTTCTTTTTCTTTTTCTTTTTTTTTTTTTTTTGAGACAGTGGCTCACTTTTGTAGTTCAGGCTGGCCCTGAGCTCAGCCTCAAACTCCCATCACAGCAATCCTCCTGCCTCTGCCTCCTGAGTGCTGGGATTGCAGGCATGAGCCACCACGCCTGGCGCTGTGGTTTGTGGAAGTGGTTGCTGCTGGGCCTGAGTCTCCACACCCAGTACTGTATGTAGTTACTGAGGATTGAACCCTGGGCCCTTGTGCTTGCAAGACAGGTGCCAGAACCATTGAACCAAATCCCTGGGCCTTACTGCTATTTCTTTAAGAATGTCCTATTTCTCTTTTAATTCTTTCATTAAACCTGTTTCCTGGTTTTCTAAAAGCAGTATCACTTAATAAAAATTTTACAGGAGTTTGGTCATTCCCTAATAATTCTGTCATACTTGTAGCCTCTGTTGTTATTTTCTTCTGAGCAAATGGAACTAAACAAACACACTTTTTGCAGGTGGCATTGGTGTTGTTAATATGTATGTGGCTTCCTATTTCTAATATGTCTGAGGCAATTCACTTTATAATTTTAGGTCTTAGAGCAAATGGTCTGGTTCTCAAAGCTAAGCAAGCATCAGAATTAACTGCTAGGCTTGTCAAGGTACAGAATTCTGGTCCCCAACCCCAGAACTATGACTCAGTGACAGAGAGTGGCAGAGCTTGCAAATGCAAAAATGGCTCAGGAACCATACCATTACCTTTAATAGAACAGTTTATTGAAAATCATACTTACCATAAATCAGCTTCCTTGTGTTAGAATAAATGATATTTTCACCCCTATCTTGTTTATTTCCTCTTTTATTCTATCATTATGCATTTTATCTCTACTCTTAGTTCAGTTAAACCCTAACTTCATTTGGAAATTGGCTCTTTCTTTCATGAAAACACATTGATCCACAGCATTCATTAAATTTTAATTATATATGTGCATAAATATGTCCTGGAAAATTGGTTTCTAGAGTAAAATTTGCTTTACATTTAGATGGAGGTAGTAGAGGCCCTATCTTACATATCTGCTCTCTCCATCACAGTGATTACAACAACTACTGAATGAATGAGCAGTGCTTTATTTCCTTTTAAGGTGTTCAAAGTATGAATCTACTGGGAAAGGTAGAGAGAAACTAGAAAAAAAAGATACATCTTTTAAAATGTAATTTAAAGTAACTTCTTTCAAATGACTACCCATTAGGCTAAACAATTGCTCTTTGGAAAAATTATATATATATATATATATATATATATATATATGTATATAAATATACACATATATATGTATATATATATATACAAAAAATTATATTGAATTTTGATACTTGTCCTGTAGTTATTTTATACAGAAGAAAATTACTTTATTGTCATTATGTCTATTGGAAACTTTTCTAAGAAATAACTTTGATTTACCAGAAACTGTAAATTAACGTACTGTGAGCACATTTGGTAAATATGTGTTAAATGCCTATGTATCCTGGGCATTGAACTATTTTGCATGATAAAAATATGTATATAACATATATATGCTATGTTCAATTAGTTTATGGCTAGTTTAAGGAAAGATGTGTCCATAAAACATATGGGGCAGTGTTAAAAATAGAACCCAGAGCCTCGGACTCTGCGGCATCTCCACTCATTTTGTTTGTTTTATTTTAAGAAAGGATCTCGCTAAGTCATTTAAAGTAACCTCAAACTTACAGTCTCTCCACTTCAGCAGCAAGTAGTCAAATTGGTTTAAGAGGCAGCATCTCTTGTTAGCATCCGGTTAGCAGAAAGCTGGAATTCTGAGCATGCGCCGTCATACTCGGCTGAGAACTACATTTTACAACAGAACGGACTAAATGTCGTGAGAGAGGCTCGTTGTGAGACACCGCGAGGGAGAGTGGGACTCTGAACCGAAGGAGACCGCGAGGGGGCGGCGGGCCCAGCTGGGCTGGTGGTCCGCTCTCGCGAATCTGGTCCTTCTTCTTGCCATTTGGAATCTAGAGAAAGG
>PVIR01035860.1:0-16145 GCA_004026965.1 Petromus typicus
AAAAAAAAAAGATTAGGAAAAGCTCCTTCAGTAACAGTTCTGTCACAACTGGAGATAAAGGCAGAAACTTGAAGCGTAGCTGGAAGGTGTGCATAGCAAGAGATGCACACTGAGATAAACCTTCCTGGTCCATGGGAAAGAACGGGGATTCAGGAGAAAAAGAGGACAGTAACTAAGAGTAATTTCTCTCTCTTCCTGCTAGAGTAAGAGCATTGTAAGGGTTGGTCGCAAACCCTTTCAAACTTACCTAAGTGTCCATGTTGCTTTTTTGCTGATGAAATACTCTACGTGGGAGACAGAAAGGAGTGGACAAGAAAATTAAACATGTCAGCAAAACATTCATGCTCTCCCCTTCCCCCCAGGGACACTGCTGCTCTGACCATTTCAATCCTTCCCTGGTACGTTTCAGAGCATTCTTCCCCACAACCCCAGCTGAGTCTAAAGAAACCCACACAAGCTCTTCCATGCTCAGGGTCTTGTTCTGAGTGATGTTCGGTATATTCACCCATGTGTCATGATTTGTTATAATAAAAATGTTAATTATCTTTTATGTCAAACAATGAAAATGTTCAGATTTCCTAACTGGCTGTTGGAGATCAGCCATAAACCCAAGAGTGTCCCAGGCTCACTGGGGCAGAAAGTCCTATGTTAAAGGACCTCTCTCTGTCAAAGACCTTTCATGTTTGGTCTGTAACCTCTCTACTTACAAGAGAGATAAGAACAGTTTTGGTGAAAGAATGAAACATCCATGAGATATTTTACCCAATTTCTAAATAATCATTTGAACTAATCAAGTTCTAAGCATAGCAATCTGATGGCTACTTTCTCAAAATTGACAAGAATACATGGCTTTCTGATTTCTCCCTAAATATATGAACAGGTCACCAAAGATTTAATATGTAATGTCTTGCAGAAATGTGGCTGAGGAATCTCAGTCTCTCAGAAGAATCTGAGAAACCCAAGCAAGCACGTGCACCCCCACCCCCACTGCAGAAAAGGGACATTCATCCTCAGTTTCTCTTAAAGACTTCTATTCTACTAATCTAGTATTATTCCTATGAGGTCCCCTCCCCCTCTGTGTCACTTGCTTCTTCTGCTAAATAGATGCTCTAATCTTTTCCACACACCATCCCTAGGGATAAAAACTGGACCTCAGGGGTAAAAGTACACATCTTTATGTATCACAATGGTTGTTACCTCCCATATCCCAAACCTGCTCAACAAACTTACTTCTTAATATTTAATTCCTTTTTAGATCATTAAATTTAATTTTTCTCTATATGGGCCAAGGGGTTAGCCCAAGTGGTACCGCACCTACCTTGGAAGCACAAGGGCTGGAGTTTGATCCCTGGTACTGCCAAATAATAATAATCATCATCATCATAATAATAATAATAATAATATTTCTCTGATGGGAGCAGGAATTGAAAAATAAAGAGCAAGTTTGAAAAACAATGGTATTAAGCAAAATTCCTCTAGAATGTAAGCTCCAAGAGACTTACAAAGATATTATACATGGCAAAAGATCTTTTCTAAGAATAAGAACAAAAACTGAAGATTGCTGTGTATTCCCCATATGCCAGAAGTCATGCTTGGTGCTCTGCAGGTAATAACACAGCCCCTGAGAAACAGAAGGTCCTACTATGTGTGTTTGACAGGTGAGGATTTGGAGACAAGAAAGTCGTGCGGAACCGCATGCAGGTACAGTTCTCGAATGCATACATTTGGCTGCAGACCCCTTGCTGTAGGCCCTTATGAACACTTTTGAAAGGACTTACTTTTGATAATGATGGCAAACAAAATACTGAGCAAAATCAAGCTACACACAAGGATTGCAATATAGACTCTGTCAGTCATCCCCCTCTGGTCTTGTGTTGGAAACACCTCCTGAGGAAACATCAATAAGTTGGAAAAGCACCTTGTTAAATCTATGAACAGAAACATTTCCTAGAACACCTTCACCCAAGACATTTACTCCACTGGCCCTCGGTTACTTATACACCACAGGTGAGAGCAAATGAATTAACCTCAGACCAGATGATCTCAGGATATAAATAGAGAGAAATTCTAAGACAAATTGAAATTCAATGCATATTTTAGGGATGTTTACTTGAAATGATGTTCATATAATTGTATAGTATGGCAAAATCAAAATTGTACACTTAGGGGCCAGGGATTTAGCTCGGATGGTACCACACCTGCCTTGTATTAGTCCTACAAGGGCCTGAGTTCAATCTCTGATACCGCCAAAAAACAAACAAACTGTATGCTTAAAGTGGGCTTGTACGTAATACATATAAATTATATCCACTTTAAAAGCCAATAAGTTCTTTCTGTAAGTATATCACCTTACAGCATTAAAAATGAATCTCTTTGTTTGTGTAAAAGTTGATTTGCTCTTATCTGAGTGTGCTTAGTCATTGAATCTGGTGTTTAATACAATCTTTATTTTTCAAAATGTGACATAAACTGGATATGCCTGGTGTTCTCTTGTAGTCCCAGCATTGTGAGACAGGAGGATCACAAGTTCAAGTGCAGACTAGGCAACTTATCATACTGAAATTCTGACTTAAAATTTTAAAATAAATACAGAAAGAAAGAAAGAGAAAGAAAGGAAGGACAGGCCATAGAGGCCCTGGATCCAATCTCCAGTACTAAAAAAGAGGAGAAAAAATTAAATATATATGATTCTACTTTTATTAAAAAGACTTGAGGCATGGTAGCTCACACGTGTAATCCCAGCACTCAGGAGGCAGAAGCAGGAGGATTGCTTAAAGTTCAAAGTTAGCATGGGCTACATAGTGAGTTTAAGGTGAGCCTGAACTACAAAGTGAGACCCTATCTCAAAAAACTTAAAGAAAAAAAAAAAAAGACAATAACTGTTTAGGGACATGGCCCTGATGTAACACTATAATGCTGTGTAATGAATTTATTTAACTCTAGTGCAGATCATAAGAGATTACTACCTCCTAGAATAAAAGTGAAAAATACCTGGCATTATATTAGGCCCCTTTTCCTAGCTTAGCTCTAATACAGGAGGTGAATTTTAACAACAAAAACAGTGGAAGATCAAAGAAAAAGATCAAGTCTTTTCTACATAAGAGCTGAATCTTAGCTGAATCTTAGCTTAATCACTGTGTGACTAGGGACGAGTCTTTTGGTCCCTCTGATCTTGTTTCTGTGCCTATAGAAAGCACATTCAATAATGTCCTTGCGTTAGATACATTTAGCTTATGATAAGTCCTATAAGGAAAATAAAGCAAAATACAACATCCTTTATGAGAAGGGGCCTACCCACTTTCTGGGAGGAAAAGCTGTGTTGCTGTTCTGTTACCATGGAGAGGGAAGGAAGCACACAGAGGAAGAATGGGGTCTCGAGAGACAGGCTTTCTGTTTTTTGGGGGGGTTTTTTGTTTTGTTTTGTTTTGGTTTGGTTTTGGGGGGGGGTTGTTTTTTGTTTTTTGTTTTTTGAGACAGGGTCTCACTTTGTGGTTCAGGCTGGCCCTGAGCTCAGCGTCAATCTCACATCACAGCAATCCTCCTGCTTCTGCCTCCCAGTGCTGGGATTACAGGTGTGAGCCACCACGCCCGGCACTGTGGTATGTGGTGCTGACTGCTGCTGGGCGTGAGTCTCCACGCCCAGTATAGGTATGTGGTTACCGGGGATCAACCTGGGCCCTTGTGCTTGCAAAACAGGCATCAGAACCACCAAGCTAAATTCCCAGTTCCTATCTTTTTTTTTTTTTCTTATTGTATCATCCAAATAGGGTATGTTCCCTGTAGAGTATGCAGCCAAAGATGAAAAAAGGAAAACTAAAAACAACCACTACCTGATGTCCATGAAGAGATGTTATTACCATTTTTGTTTTATATACTCTTCCAGGGTTTATCCTTCTAGGAACTTTTAAAACACATAGTGACTGAATCCTGAAAGGCACCTTATTAACCATTAGCAGGACTTAAAGACTAAGAATGTTCAAAATAGCATGCCTTGCCAAAGACCTTTGTGTATAATGCATTTAAGATCATCTGTTTGTTCACACACAACCCCGAAGCTCGGTGAAATTTTAAGGTTATTCCTCATGCACCTTCACCTGCACAGGGAGCTATTCCCACAACAAAGGCACACAGTGCACAGTTTCCTTGGCCTGAAGCACAATAATATCAGGAAGGGAAAGCTCTTTCAAGACCTTCCCACTGTGGCCGTGGGCCCAAACCTAATTAAGATTAGAATCTTCACTTTCCCAAATTCCTTTCCTAAATTTCTTACTTCATTAAGGCCCCAGAGACAACAAAGACCATCTGAGAAGAACCAGGAAGACATTTTTGCAATTCCAAAGTAACCTCTAAGATGAATGTCTCCAAGCATCATAACCACTGTAGTTTCTTAAATCCCAGGAGTAACTTGGGTGCATACACAGACATCCAAATTCTGTATTCTCCAGGCATGTGTCTAGCGGGCGTAGCCTGCCTTCTCTCAGGGTGTAAATCTCTCCACATTTGCTTTATAACCAACTCTGCCTGTGCTTCTTCATGGCCACCCATACGTCTTGACTGAATTCATTCAAAGTCACAAAGGATGAAAGAGCAAGAGCCACTTTCACATGACGTCAGGACCAGCTTCCTGGTGATAATTCTATAAGCACTCAGATATATACACCATCTTATAAGTTACCATTCTCATTTATTAGCCTATGGTGACCCAGTCCTTCCCATGCCAGTAAGTGTGATGCAGTAACTGCATTCTGGCTGGCAATATTTAGTTGTGCTTAACTGACTAAATAATAATCTCTTATAGTAAACATTTACCTATTTATAATATATTCATTATGAATGTAGTAACAAGAATTCTTTCTCATGTATCTTCATATAGTTGATCAATTCTCTTAAGGCAGAGCCCTACAAGTTAACCTACTGGGTCAAAATGTGTGCTGTCATTTTCTCTTTTCAATACATCTAGGATACATTTTCAGAGTTCAAGCACAAAAAATTGGCATTTTGTCATTTTTACCTATCTTGAACTTGCTCCTAAATTGCTTCTACTTGTTGTTAAACACACCTGTTCTAAAAGTACCTGAGGCGAAGAACAACATAGACACTTAGAGGAATTATTAAAACTAAACATAAGTCTGCTAATTTAGCAACACAACGAACACCTACAAAACAGTAGTTTTGATATTATCCAGCATGTACAAATACACTTCATATCTATTATCTCACCCTCTTCACTATGTTATGTTGTGGAAAGATGTGTGTAATGTGTATGTGTGTGTATGTGTGTTTTACTAAAATGTCACTTATTAAGCATCTTTAACAAACTAAAGAACATAAATGAATTTTTCAAATTAAAACATCCTATTTAATAGTCAAACTCTGTTATTTCATTTCTTTTCTCTTTAAGGAAAAAAAAGTCAATCTGTGGACTAGTTTTGTAGAATCCCACTTGTCTCCAGGAACCAGGCTAGTCCGATAGAGGGATGTGCTTACAGTTTGATTGTGACGCCACGGGCCCTCTGAGGACTGTGTCACCGTGCCATTCCCATCTGCTCAAAAGAAGAAAAATTAATTAGATTTTCCAAAAATACTGTATTTTCACTGCATACACTAAATATATTCACATTGCCTTCTGGAGATGAATGAAAAGTGGAATGATAAGATGATAGAGTGCTTCAAGCATTCCAAGCATCACACCAAGTTATTAACATTTTATTACTTTATCTTAGGAACTTGTGCTTCTTAATGTGTTTGTTATGAGTTCTTTGAAAACGGACTCCTTTTTTATGGAAAAAAAATGCATCTATGCAAAATTGTACCTACGACCCTGGAACCAAGTTAAGAAGATACTTAAATATAATCAAATATTTTTGCACTGGTTGAGAAGCTATCCGAGGCTCCCAGAGACTGGACACACCTCCAAAGACCAGACTCTGCCCATTCAGAATGGACTGTTCTTGACTTTATATTTTGAATGTGAGTCAAATGAATCATGAGCCAGGCATGGTGGCCTCCCCAAGTAGCTGAGATTACAGACCTGTGCCGCCACGCCCACCTAGTTTATTGTCATTAGATGAAGAGAGCCATGAGGTGGTGGGAGGGGTACTTTGCAGACATGTGACCATGTCATGAATGTTCAACAACTTGCCCACGGGCACGCAACTGGTGTGGAGCTGAATCGGGAGCTATGCTCCAAAGCTGCACCTGCTCTGGCAGTCAGACACATGGCCTGCCTTGAAAGAATTCAGCAAAGCAGTGCAAGTCCCCTGGTCTGTCACGTGAGCAGTGGGCCAGGTGATGCCTTTGAGACTCAACAGTCTCCACTTCCACACAGCTCTCACCAAGCAAGAGCTGACATGGATGTGATGAAGGTCTGGCCCGAGGCCTCAGATACTGAGCCAGAAGATCAGCAGTTACAAAAATCCTGGAGATACAGCTGCTCCAAGGTCTGATCCACCTGGACCAGGTTTTAATGACACTACATTATAGAGGGAAATCGCCCACTCTGACTTTCTTCCTCCTCAAGCCCTCTAAGAGTGTTGCTCCTGCTGTTACCTTGTATTTCTACCAATTTCCACTTTCTTAGTGTGCTCAGAAAAGATCACAGTGAGGATCCCAATATCAGAACCAAATATCACCATTATGTAATCCCTACTGACTGTGTCCCTCTGCAAATCTTTTCACAGGTCCATTGTAAACTGACCAACTTCCAGGAACGTATGGCGAAGCTAGGCCTCCAGGGCTGTGGGACCCACAGACCGGCCACTTCTCAGAACAATGAGTCATGTACATGCACGCAGTCCTACCCTACAAGACCTGATCTCTGATCTACGGCACCGGCAAGAGGACACCTAAACTAGCTCTGACTCACAAGAAGTTCAGCACCATGATTCACTCAAAACTCAACACTATGGCTAACAAAGGAAGTTAGCCAGGGAAGATGATGGGCTTCAGGGAAAGATGGTCTTTCTCCATCTAGAAAAGAGAAGTTTATTTTATATCTCCAGAGAATGGGGTCTACCCAGAGTTGGGGCAGGGGCCATTATGTTTAGAGAAACCAGATCGCAGTGCAGCCCCTTTGGCTCTGGTGCTGGTACCTTCGATGTGCTTGTCTTAATTATCTCAGGCTGCTGCAACAGGACACCTTGGAATGGGTCACTGATAAACAAAAGGAATGTACTGGTCTCAGTTTAAAAGGCTGGAAGGACAAGATCCAGGGACAGGCTGATTTGATACCTGAGGGGGGTTTTCTTCATCATAGATGGCATCCTCAATGCATTCTCATGGAGAGAAAAGGACAAACAAGCTCTCTTGTTTCTGAACTATAAAGGAATTAATAATCTCCCAGATGTCCCACCTCTTAATATTTTTGCACTGAGGATTAGGTACCAACATATGAAACTGAGGGGTGGCATGCATACTCGGTCCATAGCAACACCTCAGAATGCCCATGTGAATACCAGCTTGATAGCAGGGTGGCCTCCTCACCACATTTAGACTCTCGGACTTGAAGGAGGTGTAGATGAGTCAAGGCGTCAAGCTCAAAACCAAGAGTTACACCAAGACTGGTTGATTTGGTTTACAGAAGTAGAGTAATGGGCTCCTAGCTTTTCTCAAGGTCATATCTAGCTCCAAGTACTGCTCCCATGGATTCTGGATGGTTTGGCTAACTAGAATGGTTTGTAACTGTCCCAAGCCCTTCATCTCACTGAATCTTCATAAACAGTCTGTCAAATCAGTGCATTACATTCATTTTACAAATGATGAAACGATTCAGAGAGAGCAGACAGCGGTACAAGTCACACTGTTGACTTGAGTGGCCAGAATCAAATCTCAAGTCAGATTCATTTCATTCCAAAATCTATGTTCTCAGGCAACAGCTACCAAATCTACACAGTCTCAGGGCTCAGCAGAGAGAATGCAGTTACCTGTTGCACAAGAGTCAAGGGAGGAGGTGGTGGGCTGAAGCTTTGCTTCCTGCTGGGTTGCAGGCTGGGTTTCTAGTGCTTGAGTTGGAACAGCTGGAGTAGTTTCTGGAATGAAAACAGTGGAAGAACTATGGTAGAGGGAAATTTTCCACCCCAACAAAAATAACAAACAAACCATGCGTGGTGGAGACTTAGAAGGCTTAGCCAGGAAGACTGCTGCAAGTCTGAGGACAGCCCGGATGGACTGTAGAATAAGTGAGTTCAAGATGACTGTGAAAGGCAAACCTGAACTACACAGTAGGTCCCTGTCTCCAAAAACAGAGTAAATAAATACTAAATTGTAAATGACTATCAGGTGTGGGCCCACCTACTCACTTTTACCTTTTAACTCTCCCCATAAATATATTTTAAAATGTCCTCCAGACAATAAATTGCTATATACTTATTCCATTGTCATATAGGAAATATGATATATAAAATACTGTAGAAAGTTTTATTAGTATATAAAATGATTCCCTATTTTCTATACTCCTAGACCCTATGCTTCCTCTAAACATGTAAAGCCCACAGCAATGTATGTCATGTGGGACACCTGTCCACATTTTTATTTGTTTTATACAAGTGACATTTTACTTTCAAGGAACAGGGCCTAGGAGGTTCCACTAACCTGTGCTAATCATATTCTCAGGCTGGATTACCTGAGTATGTTCAAGTTCTAGGCTGTCCACATACCTGTCCAGGGAGATGGACATATTTATCATGCATGACCAATTTATCGTGGATATGCTACTTGATTCCTCAGTTCATCTCAAGATGACAGTATTGTTCACTATCTAGGTGATGAAAGGCAGCCCTCAAAGCAAGGTTCCTGGTAGACCCTCGGGCCAGCTCCTGCATATCTGTCCTAGGAATTCTTTTTTGAAGAATAATTTCCTGATTCATCTTGCATTTCTGATCAGAAAGATTCCAGTGAGAATTCTCCAACAGAGTTCTGTGTTACTTTCTTTTCCTGCCATCTTAACTGTTTTCTGACCACTGTTTTCTCTGCCTTATCTGCAGAGTTGGTCACTAGTCTTTCTGAGGTCCTCACATGATCTCCTCCTCCCAGAATGCCACAGAACTGTGCGTCAAACTCAAGGCGGTGGCTGGATAAGAACTCCTCAGTCCATCCTTTCCTAACTGCTCCTCATCGGTCTTCTATTTCTCTCCCTGCCACAATCTAGATAACTTTACATTTCACCCTTTCTCCTGTTTTCTCTAATACTCAAACCTGTAAGAGGATGTGGCTGTCTTTAGGAACTAAAAACAAGACTGTGTAAAAGTCAGATGGTCAGTCTTTGCCCGATTTAGTTCTGCACAAAAATCCTTCTTGAGTTTAACTTCTTCCTTAACTGTTTTTTTTTTCTCCCTACCTTTCACAACTTTACATCTGGAGGTTCTATAACTGATTTTGTGCATATGGTGCATACATGAGCATTCCATGACTGCTTTAGGTAGCTAGCATGAGCCTAGACAGAAGCAGATATAAAGAAAAGTATCCCTGCATTAGATTGTCTGGGGGGCTCAGCTCTTCCACGAACTGTGAAGATTAATTCTAAACTCAAGGTCTTTGTGAAATTATCAGAATAAGAATAAGACAGGAGTGAGCCTGCATGTTTGTAATCCCATAATTGGGGAGGATTGTCACAGTTTGAGACCAACCTGGGCTACAAAGTGAATTCAAGGTCAGCCTGAGTTGTTTAGCAAGAAAACAAAGCAAAACAAAAAAGAAAGAAGAATAAAACTCAAGAATTTGGAAGACCACCAATATTTACCCCTAAAAGGAGAGAGAAATGATTGAATAAATGCAGTTATACAATCCAAAAAAAAAAAAAAGTCAACTAAGGAGACCCACCCAAGGTCACAGAGACACATAAATCAACACCACAGTCTATATCTCAGCTTTCAATGCAGTCAGCACATTATTCATGTTGTCCTGACCAACTCCATGAATCCATCAATTCTAGTAGGCACAGAGTAAATATTAAAAAGTTAAATCGATATTGAAAAAGTCTCAGATTCTCCAGTGTGTTTAACTACCTGGAACAAAGGTGTTTTTCCAGAAAAAAAAATCTTTATGCCTCTGAAATTCCAATTATAACCTACAGCCCTGCTCAAAGCCCAGTCCTTCAGACACCTCATGGTTATATTCAGGGAAATCAACATGTTCCATCCTATTTTTCTAGCTAAGTGTTTGTGACACTTCTGTTACTGCTTAGAATACAGGCCACCACAAGAAATTTTAAGGGGCTTTGAGAATCTCCATTAAAAGCTAGCTTTTTAATCCTGGAAATAGATTTGAACCCAAATTTGACCTTGGGATGACAAGCTATCTCTTCACCTGTAAGTCATTTCCCATTTTTTTTTTTTTTTGGTCTAAACTTTTTTCTGTGGGGAATTGGAGGTGTGAAATACGTGACACAAATTCACAGCGTGAGCATGTACATTCTCAACCTCTGAAATCTTTACATTCAGTGTTTCATTCTCATGTTTCTCATGAGAATAAATAAGATCTTTTGCAATTTCCATGCCACATAAATTAAGATACAGGATCCCCGAACCAAAACTCTGTAAGTTACTGACTGCTCCACAAAGACAGGGCACTTTTTTGAAATTTCTGTCAGTGAGATGTCAAAAGAGGATAAATTCATTCACACATAAAGCTCACTATTTATAATAAGTAAGCTTGACCCAACAGTTACAGAAAAACACCAGCTCCAGGTTGGAGATTTAGCTCAGTGGCACCATGCCTGCCTGACAGGCACAAAGTTCTGAGTTGGATCCCCAGTACCACAAACAAACAACCCCCCTCAAAAAAACATTCCTACATTCAAATAAATAGAAATTAAATCCTAACTCAATTACATCCTCTCTTGATGACTTTTAACAATTACTTTTTAGACTGTGTCTCATTTGCCATCACTATACAGACATAGTTATCCCGAGAATTAAGTGATATGATACTATAAAGCATGCAATATGTTACTTGGTACATAGAGTAAATATTAACTTCATTGAAAGATGATCCTCAATTGGTTGGATTAACTTCACACTGCCTACCTGACCCAGAGCACATTAGCCTGACTTTTGTTGCCTGGAATTCACTATTTTCTTATCACAGAGCTATGTCCAGGTAGGTGAGACCTACATAGGGTGTCCTAGATCAGAGGCCCAACTCTTCATAGCAAATCACTAATGCTTTTGAGAGTCTGATATCAAACATTGTGATGGGTGCACATTGTTTGAGAAAAGAGAGGACACAGACCTTGTATTTCACACAAGTCTGAATCCTTGACCTTGATGTCTTGACACAATGAGCTGGATGATGCCTAGCCCCCATGAGAAGGCCTCTGGGCTCCAACTCACACTTACCTGTTTTTTCACTCTGTCCATGTGCTGGTGTTGGAGGAGCAGTAGAGACACCTGGTGTGGTTGGAGTTTCTGTGGTGTTAGCTGGAGTTAGAAATTGACGTTAAAAAAAAAAAGAAGAAGAAGAAAGAAATTGACATGAAACCAAGATTAACAGGAGAACAAGAAACAGGAAGGTCCGGGTGCAACAGCAGCTGAGCACACCAAGAACAGACTGTCTCTATCCAGGGATATCTCAGATTCTGTGTTGCTCTGAATTTGCTTTCAGAAGCTTGTTTGGAGGGAAGGTGAGTAGGGATCACACAACAGCCTGTGAGGTCTGCAGCCTTCTCTCTGGGCTTGGATTCACATTTACCTCTTTTGTGGCTCTGGGTATGTGGGAGCGTTGGAGAAGCAGGAGAGACACGAAGTATTATGGATTCACTTGTGGTCTTGGCTGGATTCAGAAATCAACACGCGACAAATAATTAATGGAAAACAAACAAGAGGCTCCTGCTGTGACTGGAGCTGAGCACCTCGATGACAGAGGACAGGACTGTCTCCCCTGAACTTGGACCTCACCAATGGCCAACTAGGGGATCTGCTAGGGGAAGGCTTTGTAGATGCACTGGACTTGAAGATGAGAAGCTGTGTTGAAAAGGAAGCATCTGGGAGCTGAAAACAAGTATTTCCTATTCATGCTGAAGTGTCTTTTAGAACAATCAGAAGGAATGTGCTTATGGCATCCAATGCTTTACATGGTCTCAGCCTCCCAACTGGGCTCCAGTCCACATCTTACCTGTTGTGTTGCTCTGTGTATGTGCTGCTGTTGGAGTGCTGGAGACATGACGTGTCACTGGAAATACAGTGGTCCTGGCTAGAGTCAGAAATCAACAAGAAAGCAAGAATTAGTGGGGCAACAAGGAACAAGAGCCTCCTGCTGCAACTGGAGGTGAGTGCACCAATGACAGACTCCTGGGCAGGGCGATCCCTCTGGAACTCGGTGTTCACAATGGCCAAGGAGACGCTCTGATAAGGGAGAGCTTTGGAGATATACTGGACGTGGAGAGGAGAAGCTGCATGGAAGAGTACCTGAGAGATGAAAGCGCATACCTCACAAATGCATCGAAGTCCCTGCTAGCTCAGTCAAAGGAAAAGTGTTGATAGCCACACAATGCCCTGTATGGTCTATAGCTCCCCATCTGGGCTCCGATTCACATTTTACCTGTTTGGGGCCTCGGTGTTGAAGGAGCAGTAGAGACACGACGTGTTGTTGGAGCTATCGTGGTAGTGGCTAGAATCAAAACATCAACATGAAAGCAATAATTAATGGGGCAACAAGGAATGAGAGCCTCCTGTGGCAACTGGAGCTGGGCATAAGGATGACAGACACTCCTAAAGGAGCTTTCTATTCCTGAATTTGGCCACTGACACTGTCCACGCAGAACCTGTGATAGGTGAGGCTTTGGATCCATGTTAGGGGTGAGGGGATCAGCAACACTGAGAAGTTTTTGTGAGATGAAAACATAGATCTCATATTTGCCCTGATGTCTATCTCTGAAGACTGGTCAAAGGGGAATCTAGAGTCTGGGACCGGACCGTGCTTGGTCCTTCCATCGTCAAGTTCTTCCTGAACAGTGAATGCTTCCCAGGCAGAATGTTGACCAAATAGTGTTCAATTCTGTCAGTCCAGGGAAAACACCCAGGAGATGGGTATCTTAGCTAAAGGTTAACTCCTGCCCATTATTTTATTTGAGATCACATGCAGGGCCAGCAGGAAAGATTTGCACATGTGGTTAGTGGGTGCATAGGATCTTGGAAGGTTTCTTCCCACCTGAGATTTATGGCTTGAATATCTTTTCTCCCAAATGCTTGCAGTGTTTTCATATACATACAGAGATATCTAGGACATGGGACTCAAGCCTAAATAAAAAAAACTTACAGAATACTATAGTTATAATAATTCTGTGCCTGAAACAAATTTGACAGTGTAAAATTATCCACTTGTTCTGTCACGTCAATGCTCAAACGTTTCAGAATTTGGAGTATGGTGGATTTGGGGTTTTGGGTAAGAAATGCACACTCCATACAAACTGACAGCCTCTGAAATGTGTGGGAAGCCACACAGCTCGGTGAAACTCTGGGAGCTATGCAGAGAGCGGAGGGTAGAATTAAGCTGAAGGTGAGTCAAGAGAATGGATGAAGCATGCACAAACAATCTCTGAAGAGCTGCAGACTGAACGAGGCTAACAAGAATGTGGTTAATTGTGCAGGGATGGAATGCCATGTACCAAGTTATGTTGGCTTCTCTTTGCTTGCACACTCACACACACACACACACCCCCCAGTTGTTTGGCAGTGAGTGTTAAAACCCAAGGCTTCATACATACCAGGCAAGCACTCTGCCACACTGAGCTAAGTCCCTAGGTCTTTATCCTTTTATTTTTTTGAGACAAGGTCTTGCTTTGTAGTTCAGGCCGACCTTGAGCTCAGCCTCCAACTCACATCACAGCAATCCTCCTGCCTCTACCTCCCGAGTGCTGGGATTACAGGCATAAGCCACCTCGGCCTGGCACTGTGGTATGTAGTACTGATTGCTGGTGGTCATGAGTCTCCACGGCCAGTATTGTATGTGATTACTGAAGAGTTGAACCTGGGTCCCTTGTGCTTGCAAGATAGGCACCAGAACCACTGAGCTAAATCCTTGACATTTTTTTTTTTTTTTTTTTTTTTGAGACAGGGTCTGGTTTGTAGTTCAGGTTGGCCCTGAGCTCACTATGTAGACCAGGCAATCCTGAAACTCAGAGTAATCCTCTTGCCTCTGCCTCCCAAGTGCTGGGATTACAGGCATAAGTCATCACACCTTGCACTGCAGTATGTGATACTGATTGCTTCTGGGCGTGAGTCTCCACACCCCACACCCAGCATTGTTGTATGTGGTTACCAGGGATCAAACCCGGGACCTTACACTTCCAAAGGCAGGTGCCAGAACCACTGAGCTAAATCTCTGCCCCCTTGATCCTTTTTTATTTTGAGAAAAGGTCTTGAAAAATTTCCTAGGCTGCTCTCAAACTTGGAATCCTCTAGTCTTGGCCTCCCCCGTGGCTGGTATTCTATGTGCTACCACACCTGGCTTTTTTTATTGACCACGTATTATCAACATCCCTTTCTGTCCTAACACCCCATGACTCCAGGATAAAGACTTTGACATGCATAGATAGGTTTGACAACAACCAGCCTCCACTCCCCCTAAAACTAAGAATGTGATAAAGGACATCTGAAATCTATACAAACGATTTCTGCGCCTTGCAGTAGTAGCTTGATGTTATTGACACCAATGTAACTGGTAAGCATATGGACTTAGAAATCTCTTACGTTCTGAGATTATAAAAGTTCTCTGACTTTTCCTACACTGGGACATGCCATCTGCACTAACTTGGGTCCATGCTCCTGGCCACAGTCACATATACTGGACTCAGAATAAGCTACTTTATGTCTTTAAGCAAATTCAGTATTGCATTGTGGAATGCCCAATGCCATTTCATGGGCCAATACGCTTTTCTGCTGTACTGCTCTGTAAGATACTTGCAAACTCCAGCTCACGACCTTGAATCAAGGGTGGTCTAGGATTTGTCTACACAAGTAAAATCTCTTGCTAAAGAGCAGGTGTTTACTGGCAAATAGGACTGTAGGAACTTACTCTGTTCCCTATTATAGGAAAGAAAATGACCCAGGTGTCAGTTAATCTGGGTGAAAGGATCAGAGGAAACAAGACAAGCTTACCTGGCACAACGTTGAGTGAAATGGTATTTTTGATATCATTGAACCATCCTGGAACCTCAATACGGCAGCAGTACAGGCCACTGTCACCCACAGTTACATTCCTGATGGTCAAGGACACATTTCCTTCCTTAATTGGCCCTTTTAGCTCATAACGCCTGTCTCTCTGATGAGTGACCTGATGTCCATCCGTCCAGATTAGTGGACTGGAGCACTGATTCCTGGGACAGGACCCTCGGCCCCAACACATGGATGTGACCCAACTTTGTGTCATTGAGTAGAAGCAGGGCAGTGTCACCCACTGCCCCGCCACTGCGTTCACTTGGGTAGAAGATGCAGCACCTGAAATAAAGAGGAAAAAGGGGAGAATGAGGCCTCGGGATTTTCCTCATTTTCTTCACTTTTCAATTTATTTGTCCTTATCTTTTTCCTTTGTGTATTTTGTGAACATGAACTTGCAATATGATTTTCTTTTACAGATGCTGGAGATCAAACCCAGCCTCATGAATGGAAGATAAGGATTTTACTACTGAGCTTTATGCCCACAAGCTGTTGTTTTGAGAAAGGGTCTCACTAAGTTGCTGGCTTTGGCCTCAAACTTCAGATATTCCAGCCTCGATCTCCCTAGTAGCTAGGAATTCAGATGTGATGTGCCTACCATGCCCAGCCAGAGCTTAAACTTTTAACTGTAAACATTTTCCTGTTGGTAAATTCTTTTTTTTTTTTTTTTTATAGGTTTTTTGAGACAGGGTCTCGCTCTGTGGTTCAGGCTGGCCCTGAACTCAGCCTCAAACTCACATCACAATCCTCCTGTCTCTGCCTCCCAAGTGCTGGGATTACAGGCGTGAGCCACCACGCCCGGCACTGTGGTATGTGGTACTGGTTGCTGCTGGGTGTGGGTCTCCACACCCAGTATTGTTATGTGGTTACCGGGGAATTGAACCCGGGCCCTTGCGCCTGCAAGACAGGCGCCAGAACCACTGAGCTAACTCCCCGGCCCCCTGTTGGTAAATTCTTCACAAGTATATTGGATACATGTGCAGATAAGAAAGTTTA
>PVIR01035861.1:0-16174 GCA_004026965.1 Petromus typicus
TCAGATTACTTGTTATTGTCTTACTCTTCTAGTTACCAAGATATGTGATGTCAGGTGTTGATTTTATTATTTTGCACAACTAATGTCTGAAACAACCCGGAGCCCAGAGTTGAAACTAGATAGATCATTGTTCTTGAACAAAACAAAGACACAGCTGAGGCAGTCATCACGTCGGATGTGAGAAGAGAACTCTTATCTTTTAATGTTGGTCTAGTTCTCTTTGTACACTCTTACGTAAGAACATACAATTAAACTGAATTTGTTCATTTTTAAAACTGGGATTTAAAATAGCAATTCATTTCTTTTGGCTCATTTCTACTTAGTTTCTCTTAAATTTTATTTGGCTAACAAAATTAAAAGGGACATTATTCACATGAGATAGAAGCTGTTAAGTGTAGTCTGCAGATCGACATCCCAGTATACAACGCATCTCGCATAACTGTGGAAGTAGTCTTCCCAGAACAACGAACTGTTATCACCAAGTTCAATTGCATCTGCTCTCCTAACTATATTTAATTTAATTTCTAAATTGTCACTGAACAATTATTGTAGTTTCAGATTTGTCCAACGTTCACCTTTTTGCTCTTCCGTGATGTGGCTGAACCTGAGACTGAAAACTGAATTTTGTTAAAAACTTGCTCAAAGTTCTTCTTGTGAGAAACAGAACAGTGAAAGGAATGAGAGCTCAGCGAATGAATTTGAATTAAGTACAATTCAACCAGCTGAGAAGGCGGCAGAGACAAAACCACTCCGCTCATGAGCGAGTGCGCCCTTGGAGTCCTCCCGGCTGCAGCCGCTGTGTCTTTCCAGCATCCCACACCTCAGTGACCAAGGCAGGGGCAGTTGCCTAGAAAATTGGAGCGGATCTTCTGCAGAGGTCAGTAGTGAAGCACACTGGCCATGGATGTTCAAGGAGGGCCTTGAATTTTACAGACCCGGGTAGAAATGCTGCAGCTCTCACATGCACTGCTTTGATTTAAATGGTTCTCATTTGATTTAAAATTCTTGTTGGATAGATCTTACAGTCGTGATGGAATATCTCATTGAGTGGATTGTGTCATGGGGTCTAACATTCTCACACGGGTCGAGGACTTTTCCTAAATGCACAGAGAACATCACCTGGAGTTCCAAACTCAGCACCTGACTTTCTCTCTCACCAGAATCATGAAGCATACATCCTCGGAGTCACAGCATATTTGCAATTGTCCAACTTGGAAGTGGCACAAGCCTGAGTGATCTCACTGCGGAGCTGAAACTGAGCTATTATTATTAAGAAGGACCAATTTAGAAAGTCCACTGTAAAGGGCAAGACTGTGAGTAGGAAGACCGCAGGAAAATGCTTTATGACATCTCCGTCGTGTCAGGAAGGAGAGAAACAGAAATGAGGGGATGTGGAGCATCAGACCCACTGCACGGAGTGCGGGGCAGCTTCATGTGGAGCAGCCAGTGTCTGCTTTCTCTCCCAGGGTGGAGATGAGGTGGCTTGGAGTAGGAGGACAGCAGAACTAAACATGTCCATGAATTACTGTGCAAATGAGATTCTTCCAAGCTAAGCTTCTTGTTAAAAGTGAAAACACTGTCCTCAAATAGAGTACTTCTGGCATCCTATCAGCTGTGGGCAGCCTTGCCGAGGTTTTAACCAGTTCATGAGTGCTAGATGTGTTTATGCTTACACGCTTGAATCATTCTCTTAGCTCTTCCCCTTATGAAGAATATCAGCAGAAATGTTTCCTTTTCTAATATTAAGTAAGTCCATTCAGGTATTTAGAAAATGTCTTTGAGTTCTTCAATATACATTTTCTTATGAGATCCTTGTAGAAGTCATGAACGGGCTGTGTGTTTGTGTACACATATATTTGTATGTGTTTGTGTGTGTGTTACTATGCATATTGATGTCCTTTCACATTTAATAAAAGCATGAACATTTACTTGACATGATCCAGCACACAGAATGTGGAAGAGTTAAGCCTGAGGCCTTAGGAACAGTGTTTCTCTTGGGACCTGAGAAAGCCAGTGAACTTGGTTCTTCTCGGCATGGGAAGTGAACAGCCATTGGTTTCCTACTCACGGGTGGGAAGCTACACCAGAGAGTTCAGGCTACAGGTTGATGGCTTAGTCGATTTAGTAGCATTTGGGTTTATGTTGAGCATTGTGCCAGTTATATGGGACCTCAAGTGGAACAGCTTCTCTTTGTCTTGAAATAATGAAGGCAGAAATAATGTGATGGTAATAAAAAAAGAAACAAAGCTTCTATAGGTGGGGTGGAGTTTGTAGAGTAGGTAGGGGAGTGGGAAAAAATGATAATTAAGTTGTGTCATATACTGGTACCAATTCTCAATGTTGAATGTGATGGTGATGTGTATATATAATGCACCAATAAGATTTGAATTTTAAAAGTTCACCTTTTCCTAGAAATGAAATCCTTGTACTATTATGAAAATAAAAGCCTGGGGAAACTGGCAAAAGACAGGAAAATAGGACAACATATTACCTAAAACACAGGCTACCACTGCTCAACTCCCACGTCTACCAACACACTGATTTTAGTCAAGTGACTCAACCTCTTTTGCTTCAGTTTTCTCATCTTTAAAATGGGCTAGTTTGAAGATTGAGTTAGTTAATAAAGTACTTAACATATAGTAATCAGAAAGTATTTTGTTAAATAAATCAAATAAGAATCATGAAAGGCAGGAAATAAGATTAAACATTTAACAAAAACTTACATGTACTGTCTGTGAGTACATGTCAGGCACTGTGGGAGTGCTCAGCCAGTTTTGCCTGGCACTCGCACAGGGTCTTCAGGTCTATGACTTTCGCAATGCAGAGCCTCTCCCTACTGGTGCTGCTGACATTTGGGAACAGATCATTGTATTAAGCAGAGGGAAATTTTTCCATCACAGGACACACAGCAGTATCTCTACGGCCTGTGATACCAATGGCCCTAACTGCACTGACCCATCTGAAAAATCACCAGAAATCCCTCCACTGGGGCCAGCTGAATCAAAGAAGCAAGGCTGGAAAAGGAGACGTGATTTTTCCAGAGTCGCACAGGAAGTAATGGTGGAACAGTCATGGAAAATTAGTCTGTGTGACCCTGGAGATGAAGAGGTGTTGGATAAACCTGACCAAGTTATTTTTCATCAAGTCTCTGGTTGTGAAGTCCACAGTACAATTTGACTTGATTATTCACTGGCAAGGGCTCTTGATCAGATGTATGTGCAGTAGATACAATGGCAGATGGACGAAGGGAGGAAGAAGTTATGCAGTTGCCTGGGAGAAGCTTAATGTGGGCTTGAAAAAATAATAATGAGAACCAAGCAAATAATGATCAAAACCACTCCAGCGTGTAAACTGTGGAGATTGTTTGCCATTGTGCTCAGCCTAGTGGAAAGGCTGTGCCTGCCTTCCTGACTTCTGCAGGGTCGTTGTGAGATAAACAGAGAAATTCTTATTTAACTCCACATGGTGGAAGAGGTAGCTCAGACCTGGATAGATTAATTACAAACACACTTCCACACAGATGGCCAATGGTTCTTAATCTTTCAATTTCCTCTCTCCAGTACCTTGTTTCTCCACAGTTCCTTCTAATCGAAATGATCTCCCATTACTGCCTGAGAGAACGGATGTCCACAAAGCCAGTCAATACCAGGTTAATAAATCTGCTTCAATCCACTTTACCTAAGGGCGTGGCATGACCCTGAAGAGCCTTTTCAGAGAGTGAAGGCTCAGAGCCCCTCAACGGTATGCCTAATATCAATCACTTCTTCCTCTGTTCCTTTATCCTCCAGCTCTGTCTGTCCCACCATCTCTTTTCTGCCTCTCTTTTCAACTTGATACTGAAGGTACAAAGGGCTTCGTAATTATAACAATGGAATCCACAGAAGCAGCTAACATTTATTTAGCATTTGCTTTGTGCTTGGCACAGTTTTAAGCTCCTTGAATTTATTAACTTGTATCTTCCTCACAGTAATCCTATAAGCAGACTGCAATTCTCATTCCCAATACATAGATTAAGAGCCCAGCATGCCTCCTCTCCAGCAGAATCAAATCCATTGGATGAATAGAAGCAACAGCAAGTTGCAAAACACAGCACAAATCCAAGCTGTTGTTATTAATTCATATTCCCGACTTCATTACCCAACAAAGTGAAATCTGACAACTCTACTTAACCTAGGCCCTTAAAACTCATGAACAATAATTGGAATGGAGAGCAGAGGCTTGCTGTGTAATAAGGTTGCTCTAACAAATAACAAAAGATCTATGGTTCTTGTTTACTTACTTGGAAATGAATTTTTTGTTCACTGTAAGTCAGGTCAGGTATAATTAGGATTAAGGACTAACCGGACTTGGAAAACAAAAGTGTCATCTATCTGTCTCTATAACTAAATTACAAGGATTAACTTGAATGACTGAAACATACTGACCTTGTATTTAATTCCTATTCTTTACTCAAAATATTGAAGGAAGACTTAGTGAAATATAGACTCTCCAAAAAAGGTGGAAATAGGCTTTCCAGCCAAGGCTGACTTTGCCCGTCCCATCAGACTTGTCATAACTCTTAAGGCTAAATACAGAAATTGGGTTAAGGGTGGCCAGGCATGGTGCCAATATGTATAATACCAGCACTTGGGAAGCTGAAGCAGGAGGAGAGCCATGAGTTAGAAACCAGCATGTTCTACAGAGCAAGTTCCAGGCCAGCCTGAACTACCCAGTGAGATCCTGTCTCAAGCAAACAAATGGAAATTGGGCAGAAGGCAATAGAAACATAAAATTGCCATAAAATTGATATTCTCCTAAAAGCCTGAAATATTTCACCCCAAGACCACCCTGCCACTTACACTTGTCACTTTGGAAGACGTCCTCTGTAAAGCCAGCCACACCTCCACTCTTGCCTCCGAGGGAGACTGTGCTTGGCTTGCTCTGTCTGTCGCAGAAGCTCTCTGTGGGCCCAGCCCTGGCAGCCAGGACTCTGTCCTCCTCTCAATTCCAACTCACCACTTTTCCTTCAGCTCCTTTCACTCTTTGTCTCCTCAGTCCTACAGTTTGGTGTCTTTCGCATATTCAGTTTATGTTGTTCATCTCAGCCTTTACATCTAAACATCATCTTCACTGTAGTGCTAGATTTCCCCCCTCAGATTAGGCCTTATTTTATAATTTTTTCTCCTTTTCCAGCTCTCCTCTTTTCTCTCCCTCCTTCCTTTTTCCTTCCCCTTTCTCTATCCCTTGTCTGCGCTCTATTCCTTATTCTTTCCCTCTGAATCCAGTGCTGCAACACTCTGAAATATCCTTGGTTTCAAACGCTAATCTCAAAACATTCCCAAATGATGGATGCCGCCTTCTCTGTAACAGACTGTGCTTTTGAATTCTCGGGTTCTTGTTAGGGAGATATTCAGAACACCAACAGAGCATTCTGGTGAGAGTTTTTGACTTTCCCTTAGTGCTGCATTAAAGAAATGCCAAGAAATAGTCCTTTGAGGTTGTAGTCACAGGTGGAACTTGTCTGCTTTCTGAGCGACCTGAAGGGGCTGGCTCTGGGAGCAGAGAGGGTTGGAGTGATCCTTGCTGCCAGCTGGCCCAAAGCCATACTCCTGGGGGCATTGCTTTCATCAAGAGATATTTTAATGCTGTTCATTACCCTCCTTATGCAGAAATTAAAAAGCATCTACATATAATTTTGTTTTGATTTATTCAGTATCCAAAGGAACATATTTTTGTACAAGTTATTTATCTAAGCATATGTATAAAGAGATTAAATGAGCTGATTTATAAAGAGTCAAGGTGAGATCTGCAGAGGTTGCCCAGGCTCTTCATCGAGAGCAACAGCCCCTCTCTCTGGACAGGTTGATCACATATTATTGACTTTACTTAAGAGCAATAGAAAATAGCCACCCTTTGTTTATTTCATTTGCTCTCATGGAAAAGAAAAGCCACTCCAGGGGGTGGGATGTAGAGGATTTTCCTCGGGCTTGCTCTTCTGCACGCTGACATTTCAGCTTTAGAGACAATATTCCTGCTCTAAGAAGGCCACCGAGATAGCAGGGGGATTTTGTAAGGAGCACAAGTAATATTTTTGCTCATCTATTCAAAGTCTCACCACTGAGTCCTTTATAAAAAGAAAAGATAGATTAACATGAGAAAAAAAAATCTAAGAGTTAATGTCAGCTTTACATCAGAAGGAGGAGAAAGGGAAGCCTGTGTGTTTCAGTGCCGGGTTTGTTAAGGACCAGGTGAGTGAGCAGAGCAGGACTGGGCCAGGGCATCGAGTTCCGTGGAAGTCACCTCGGGGCGAGTAATGAGGCCATTTGTTAAGCTTACTCCATGTGCTTGTGTCTTGAGGATGAGGGTATTTCCATTCTCCGAGTACAGCAGGGTGCTGCTGGGATGAAGAAAGGAGATAGAGAACTTCTTGCTTCTGCTCTTTTCTAAAAGCCAAGATGCTCCATTCTAGGGTGTAATTCCCGAAAACCATCCATTTCTCAGGCGCCACGTGGACGGCAAAGTCGGCTTCTTCTCCGTGATGGCTTGTTGTATGTGTCACCTTCACAGGGGTGAGCATTTTGCAGCTGGTAAAGTACCATTTCTGTGCATGTCTTGAAGATACTTCTGGAAGAGATTAGCACTGCCATTGATTAACCGAGTCAACCTGGTCACCCTCACGGATGAGGCATTGTCCCATCCACGGAAAGCCTGAAAAGAACAAGAAGACAGACGAAGAGTGAATTCACTCTGCTCGGCTGTGACATCCACCTTTTTGTATTCTGAGATGCAGGACTTCTGGATTTGGTTTCTTTTACTTTTGTGCTGCACCTGGGACACGGGCCAATGGTCCCCAATCCTCTCTGGCCTTAGGCCTCACTGGAATCACACTATCTGGACCCCCAAGCTTCCTTTTCGTAAGAGGCTCATCTTGGAGTTTCTTGATCTCACAATCCTGTGAGCTGATCCTTCAGAATTAGTTACATCTGCGTGTCTAGCATGCTTTAGCAGAGATGCTATTTCCTGTTATTTATCTTTCAAACATTTTTCTTCCCTCGAAAATCAAGACCAAAATTAATCTGAAAACCCATTGCTTAGTAAAGAACAGAGCTTTGTTTGATAAACTGATGGATACTGCTACCATTGTTTCATAATTTTATATATTCAGTAAGCAAATGCATATTGTATTCAATTGCAGAAGACACTGTGAAAGGTGACAAGTGCTATAGGTGATAGATTCACCCTCTCCTACCCCTACTTTCAAAGCCAGGCTTCCCACAGTTTGGTTCCTCTTGTCTGCCTTCCCTTCCTTAATCTCTTTCTGTGTAATATTGTCTATATCATTTGTACATCCCTGTTAAAATGAAGACATGGTGATCCCTACTTAAAAAATCATAATTTCTAGGTAGTAGCAGAGTGTTGTACCAACTTCCAACAGAAGACAGTACAGAGGCAGATGCCATATGTGAGGAAGGTGACCTTGCTTCACTGACATCACCTCCTGCGAGGCTGCAGAGAGGGTTGGGGACACTATTGTGTATTCAGACTGAATACTGATTTCCAGTGCCATAAATTCTAATTAGTGTAGTTTAGCCCTGGCTTACAGTGGTGACTGAACTGTATAACTAATAGTGTCTTTTTTCCATCTTGAAATTTATAATTTGGATAATTACGTGGGTTCCACAGCTCTGAAAACAGTGTGTTGTCGAGTCTGTCCTCTGAGATTTCAGTGTCTGCACAGTTACTTTTATAATTATTATTTTTATTGGTACATGTTTTCAGTTAATGACCACATTTATCATGGAGTACATGTATATAACACATCTTAATTCTTTCATTCCTTTCCTTAATTTCTAGTCTGTCCTCATCTCATTCCCTGTTGTAAAAGATCTATCACCTACTTCTTATTATTTATCTTTCACTTTGCTCTCTATTTTGGGCTTTCTCATATAAGAGAAAACATGCAATAGTTATCTTCGTGTGTCTGATTTATCTCACTTAACATTATGGCCCCAAGGTGCATCCATTTTCCCTTATGACTCAGGTTTGTCTTTCTCCATGGCAGAGTAGTGGTCCATTCTGTGAAAAGGCCACATTTTCTTCATTCATTTGTCTGCTGATAGACATACACCACTTTCAAGATTTTACTATTAGGAAATTTGTTTCTGTAAACAGAGGCATGCATGTTTCACTGTAATATCAACATCATTAAATCTGGGATGATACCTTGGAGGAGAATAGCGGGATTGCATGAAGTTTCTAGTTTTAATTTTTTGAGAACTCTCGATACTGGTTTTTACTAGTTTATGTAACCACCAATGTCACAGTGTAAACCAATCACCAACATAGAGAGTTTCCTATTCCCCAAAGCCTTACCAGCATTTATTATTTTCTTATCTCTGTACAATAATTGACTGTATACAAAGATTAAATGTTTCTGATCTCAGCATGAGGTCTTAGGAAGAAATCTGACACAATAATCAACTAACACAAAATTTCAATTTTCTGTAGTCTGTGTGTCATAATGTATTACATCAATATCCATAACTGTGCACACGGATATGTTTCCCTGCCTGTACTTTTAATAAATTCATATACTCTTATGCATGAGAGTTCCGAGGGCCACTCCAATTTCATACTATGTATGACACTGGGCAGCTTAAGGGCTTAGCAAGACTCAGTTTCAAAGGGGGACAAAGACTACAGATGGAACTCAATAGAAAGGCTCTGAAATCCATCCTCAGAAGTGCAAGAAAGAATTTTAAAAGGAAAAAAAGCTACATTTACACCCTGGTAAGAAAGGATTTCTGAGACAGGAACAACATATTGTAAGGGAAAGTATTGTCAGACTAACCCCTAAGCAAAGTTAAAAGAGAAATCTGACACTAGGGGAATTTGGCAATAGTTACAACCAATAAAATGTAAGTATTCAGCCTCCCAATAAATAAGCATATGAAGACGATCTCCAAATCAGTAAGCAAAATCACTCAACAACCATTTGGATAAACACACCAAGTAATGAACGGAAGGCAAAAGCTGATGGACATAAACACACACAAAGATGTTTAACCTCACATTCTCACTTCCATCAGAGTCAAAATTATAATGTACTCATGTGAAGCATTATGCAGGAAATAGAAAAACAGGAACTAATACTCTGCTAATAGCAATGTAAAGTGAGGACAGTTTCATATATAAGGTGAAAGGTAGAGGGGTTTTGTTTCACAGATAATCAAGGAGAATTAAGCAGTGCAGCTTCTATGGGATCGAATGCCTTTGGAAGTGGGAAGACACTAAAGATGGTCACTATAAGAGAGAAACCAAATGAAAACAAAAGGGGCAGAAAGCAACTGGTGAGTCAAACGAGAAACAGTTCACTTTACACAGCCTTTAACATTATCCAGCCACACATCTCTTCACTTCAAGCTTGTCCTGAATTTGCTTTTTAAGACTTTCCACCACTCATAATTTTGCTGATTCTATGGGCATAACATTTCCAGTAATAGCTTTTCCCATTTACTGCTTTCTTTCCTGGCTGTCTGTAATCTAGCAAGCACGACTCTCTCCATTTTCTCCTCGGCCATGACTCGGGCTTCCTCTGCATCCATGCCTAAGCCAGCTAATGCAAGTTCAAATTCACTCCTGGCTGTTGCTGCCACAACTTCAGACCTGGGCAATAACTCTGTGAATGAAAGCCTCAAACTATACGGTGCATTTGAGAAAAACATGAGTGCCGGGATGGCTGGAGTGAATGCAGTTCATATAAATATCAAGTTGCTCTATAATGTAAGAGACCCAAAAGAGGACATCTTTGGGAGGGTGTTGGTGGCTGTTTCTGCGGACTCAAGGGATGCAGCTTGATAATTTGTTGCTTGTCTAAGTCATGGGGTTGTTCAGCTTTTGAAAATTCATTGATTCACCTGTGATTTTTTACATTCTTCTCTGCACAATTTAAAAAATAAAGATAATACACTTTTACCTATACAAATAGCAGAATAATTATTTGGAGTGGGTAACAAAAAGAATATGTGCTTCAGCTACTTCCTTACATGAACAGCATTATATATGTTCAAAGTTATTCAATGCAGCATTGTCTGCGCTAGCATGAAACTGAAATAACCTCAAAGGCTATCAGGAAGAGTCGTTTAAATAAACTATGGCAATGATTCTTCAGAGGAACATTATAAACTTACCCAAAAAAGTATAAGGAAGAGCTTCATTCATTCATATGAAACAACTGTCAAGATATCTACCATTGGGCTAAGAGTTAGCTCAGTGGTTCCGGTGCCTGCCTCACAAGTGCAAGGTCCCAAGTTTAATCCCTAGTAACTACGCAGCATAGTGCTGGGCATGGTGACTCCCAACCACCAGTAATCAATACCACACACCATAATGGCCAGACATGGTGGCTCACACCTGTAATCCCAGCACTTGGGAGGCAGAGGCAGTAGCATTGCTGAGTTTGAGGCTCACCTGGGCTACATAGTGAGTTCAGGGCCAGCCTGAACTACAAAGCTAGACACTATCTCAAAAAAAAAAAATCTAGTACTAAGTTTTTAAACAATGAGAGCTTGACTCATATATGTTCATTTATCTTTTAAAATGTTTATTTGTATATATGTAGGGAAGGCTGGATAAGAAATTAATGTTTGATGCTTTCAAGGGCAGAAGGTAATAAATTATGATACTAGTCCAAGGAAGATTTTCAAGCTTACATTCTCATTGTTGGAAAGATCACTAAGTGTATACCTGGTCAAAATGCAAATACAGTGTACATTGAAATGAACAAATATTGTAAAGAAACTAAAATATATACCTCTTATCATGTAACAGTTGTAATGATAGAAGAGAATTTTCTCACATGGATGCTATACCAATATTTTAGTATTCTAGAGTCACATCTTATATCATTAAGTGTGAAATTTAATAAATTATTGAAGACAGCTTTATAGTCCCAACTTAATAGAATATAGATACTCTTGTGGGTGTATTTATTGGACTGTGTCATTGTCAATTGCAGATCATGTCTACCTCTTTATTCACTGAATTGAAAAGAAAACAGATTATCTGATAGCCAGCCAGTTTATAGTTGCTATTCTGTTTTCAGGTTTTTCACAACTTAAGTGAAATATTGTAGAGATATGCTCTTCAAGAATACTTACACTTTTTTATGTATTTGTTTGCCATTAGTACTTTTTCATCTGAGAAGTGTCTGTTGATTTCAGATGTCGATTTTTGGTTTGAGTCTTTAAATTAAGGAGATTTTTTCCAAATTTTTGTGTGTTTTCGATATTAGTCTTTTATCTAAAAAGCTACTGACTAAAAATTTTTTCCTGCTCTGTGCATTGTCTCTTTACTCTGTTGGTGATTTCCTTTGCGACGCAAAAACTTTTTAATAGGATAAGATCTTAGTTGTTGATTCTTTGCACCATTTCCCCGGTAGTCCTTACCTACGTCTATGTCCTTGAGAGTTCTATTTATCCTCTCTTCCAATAGATTCAGTGTTTCTGTTTTATTATTTAGATTCTCTGATCCATTTTTACTTTAGTTTAGTGCGTGGTGAGAGACATGTTTCTAATTTTAGTCTTTGGATGCAGGAAGCCCATTATTTAGCAGCTACCCTTCTTTGTGTTTTACCCCTTTGTCAAGATAAAGTAGCTGAGTATGTTTGGTGTTTTTTGGTTTTTTTGGGGTTTTTTTTTGCCTTTTCTAATATGTTACATTGATCCTCAGGATTTTTTTCCTGCTACCACACTGTTTTTATAGTTTAATCTCAAGTCAGGATTGTGATACCCGCTGCCTTGCCTTTGTTGCCCAGAATTTTCTTTATTATTCTAGATCTCTTTGGTTCCAAATTAATTTTAGAAATGTTTTCTCTAGTGTTGTGAGGCATGCCAATGGCAATTTGATTGGATTGCATTAACTCTGTATAACAATTTTGGGATTATGGCACTTTCACTGTATTGGGTCTTCTCACCTAAAGAGAAGGAGTTATCTCTCCAACTTCTGTTATCATCGTTGATCTTTTTTTCAAAGTAATTTTCTACATATTGTTCTTTTATTTCCCTTATTAGATTGATTCTTAAGTATTTCATTTTTTGCAGTGCTATAGTGAAAGATATTGTTCCCCTAATTTCTTCTTCAGTGAATTTACTATTCATATGCAAGAAGGCAGTTGACTTTTGAGTGTTGACTTTCTAGATATGTTACTGATTCTGATTATTAAGTAGAATTTACTATTGGAGTTTTGGGATTGTCTATGTAGATAATCATGTCATCTGCAAACAGTGATAATTTAGCTTCTGTTTTTTGCTATCTTTATTCCTTTTATTTCACTTTCTTCTCTGATTTATCTGGTTAATGTTACAGAACTTGGACCACCTGAGAGATCTAAATTAAAACAAAACTGAGATTCCATATCACTCCGGAAAAAAAGTCTGTCATTAAAAAATCAACCAACAGGGACAGGGATTTAGTTTAGGGACACCACACTTGCCTCAAAAGCACATGATCCTTAATAGAATGAGATCCCATTTGTTGATCTCTTCTGCCAATTCTTGTGCTACAGAGGCTTTGTTCAGGAAGTCTTTCCCTAAGCTAATGTCTTCAAGAGTTTTTCCTAACCTGTTTTGAAGCAGGTTTTTTGTATCTGTTTTAATATTTAGGTCTTTTATTGACTTAGATTTTAGCTTGGTATATGGTGAAGGAGATAAGTCTAACTTTAGCATTTGGCAAGTTAAAGCCCAGTTTTTCCAACACCATGTGTTAAAGAAGATATCTTTCTCATTCTATTCAAAACCTTTTGAACAGCAAAGGAAGCCACCAACAGAGCAAAAAGGCAACCAACAATATGGGAAAGAATCTTTACCAGCTGTTTCTCAGACAAAGGGCTGTTATCTAGAATATATAAGGAGCTTTAAAAAATCAGCCCACCCAAATATAAAGACCTAATTCAAAAATGGGCATCTGAAATGAGCAGATACTTTTCAGAGGAAGAAGAAAGAGCAGCTAAGAAGTATATGAAGAAATGTTCAACATCATTGGTCATTTGAGAGATGCAGATGAAAAAAAAAAAAAAAACACTGATATTTCATCTCATTCCACAAATATCTCCTATCTTAGAATTAGCCAGCAACAAATGGTGTAGCTGCAGAGAAAAAGGAACCTTCTCTACTGTTGGTGGGACTATAGACTCATGCAACATCTGTGAAAATCAACGTGGAGATTATTCAGAAAGGTAGGATTGGAGGTCTCATTTGACCTGGCCATTGCTCAGCTAGCTAGATACTCAAAAGAACTGAAAGATTCATATCAGAGTGACATATGTGCACCCATGTTCATAGCAGCTCAGTTTGTGATTGCTACATCTTGGAAACAACCCAAATGTCCATCGACTGGAGATTGGATAAAGAAGATTATAGAATGGAGTATTATTCTGCCATTATAAATGATAAGGTTGAGTCATTCATACTCAAATGGATGTACTTTGAGGTCTTTCTCATAAGTGAAATAAATAGGTTACAGATATATAAATACCATATCTTTTCTCTTGTATGAAAAGAAGGAAATGTAAATGAATTCTAGTGTATATAGTTGATATTGTGAAATAGAAAATATTTTTAAAAAGAGGGTGTAAGGGTAAATAATGAGGGGAAAAATAATGTGATAGTAATTTTAAAAAATGAAACAAAGCTTATGTATAGTGGGGTTTTAGCGTTGGTGGGGGAAGTAGAAAATGAGAATCAAGTCATGTAATATTCTGGTACAAACTCTCAGTATTGAGTGTGATGATAATGATGTGTATTCATAATGTACCACTAAAGATTTGCGTTTTTTTTAAAAAGCACATGATCCTTAGTTAAATCTCCAATAAACTCTCAGAAAAATAAAAAAGATGGAAGGAAAGAAAGAGAGAGAACACAAAAGCGAGAGAGAAAGAAAGAAAAAAAATAAAGAGTAAGAGAGAGAGAGAAAAGAAAGTTGATGAACAACAAATGCTGTTGAGAGTATGGGGAAAAAGAAACCCCTTTCCTCCACTGTTGCTGGGACTGATGCACCTTTTCTGAAAATCACGTGGAAATTCTTCAACAAACTAGGATCAGATGCTCCATTCGACCCGGCTATTCTCTTTCTGGATATCTTCCCTAAAGAAGTAAAAGCATTGAACCACAAGGATACACACATACTCATGTTTATAGTGACACGATTTGTAACAGCTGAATCTTGAAAATAGCCTAAATCCCCATCAACTGGCTTCTTAAAAAATATAAAATGGAGCACTACTAGTCATAAAGAATGATAAAACAGTGATATTTATAGTTAAATGGATGCAAACCATTCCATTCTTAAGTGAAATAAATTTGAACACATGTAAATATCACATTATGTCTCTGTTTTGAGGAACTGAAGGTAAATAAGCATAAAATATATAAATCATATTGTTAAATGAGAAGAAATTGTTAAAAAGGAAAGTGAAACAGAAAGGAGAGAAGAGGAAAGAAGAAAAAAGGAAAAAATGAAAATGAGGCAGTAATGTTCAAGCACAAATTCCCTTTGATCTTTGCATATCTTTAAATTGTACCAATAAAATTAATTCACAAAAATTATATTTATACATACTGGGTCTCTCACCTGTAGATTAAAATTTTAAAATGCTTTACTTACAATATTTATTTTTGTTTGTTTTCTCGAATAATTATTGTTTCTTATTTCAGCAATTCATACACAAAACTACCCTGTTTTTAAACCAAAAGATTTATAAACATCAGTCAGGAATTATTCCCCTGAATGAAAAAGCCCATATAGAGTTGTTTAATGAATACTACTTGCTCATATGGAAATATGTTCAACAAAGGGCTTACAACTTTCTTTTTTTTAATTGAAATCTTTATTGGTACATTACATATACACATCATGATTGCACTCCACAATGGGGAATTGTACCAGTAAAAGACACAACTTAATTCTCATTTTTTCCCATAGCCCTACCCACCCTACTACCCCCACCCCCTTTCTTTTTTGTCATAATATCATTATTTTTCCCTTTCACCCTATTTCACTTTGAGTATTTTCTATTTCACAATATATAACATACAATTCTAGAACTCATTTACATCTTTATTTTCTCATACCAGAGAAAAGATGTGATATTTAGCTATCTGTGACCTATTTATTTCACTTATGAGGATATCCTCAAGGTATGTCCATTTAAGTAGAAATGATTCAAACTTATCATTTTTATGGCAGAGTAATACTCCATTCTGCAGGAGAACCACAGCTTTCTTATTCAGTCTCTAGTTGATGGACACTTGGGTTGTTTCCAAGATTTAACAATCACAAACTGACCTGCTACAAACATGGGTGCATATATGTCACTGTGATAGGAGTCTTTTTAATTCTTTTGTGTATATACCTAGCAGGGTGATGGCCAGGTCAAATGGGACCTCCAATCTTAGCTTTTTGAAGAATCTCCAAACTGATCGCCACATGGGGTTGTACTAGTCTACAGTCCCACCAACAGTGGAGAAGGGTTCCTTCTTCTCTGCAGCCTCGCCAACATTTGTAGCTGGCTAATTATGAAATGGCAGCCATTCTTTGTGGAGTGAGATGAAATTCATGTTGTTTTCATCTACATCTCTCGAATGACTAATGATGTTGAGCATTTCTTCATATGCTTCTTAGCTGCTCTTACTTCTTCCTCTGAAAAGTATCTGCTCATTTTGGATGCCCATTTTTGAATTAGGTCTTTAAATTTGGGTGGGCTGATTTTTTTGAGCTCTTTGTATATTCTAGATAGCAACCTTTTGTCTGAGGAACAGCTGGTAAAGATTTTTTTCCACATTGTTGGTTGTCTTTTTGCTCTGTTGGTGATTTCCTTTGCTGTGCACAAGCTTTTTAAAAGAATGAGGTCCCATTTGTTGATTTCTTCTGCCAATACCTGTGCTGTAGAGGTTTTGTTCAAGAAGTCTTTCCCTAAGCCAATGTCTTCAAGAGTTTTACCCAGGGCCGGGGAGTTAGCTCAGTGGTTCCAGCGCCTGTCTTGCAAGCGCAAGGGCCCGGGTTCGATTCCCCGGTAACCACATAACAATACTGGGTGTGGAGACCCACACCCAGCAGCAACCAGTACCACATACCACAGTGCCGGGCGTGGTGGCTCACGCCTGTAATCCCAGCACTCGGGAGGCAGAGGCAGGAGGAT
>PVIR01035862.1:0-16168 GCA_004026965.1 Petromus typicus
TGGTTACCGGGGAATCGAACCCGGGCCCTTGCGCTTGCAAGACAGGCGCCGGAACCACAGAGCTAACTCCCCGGCCCATCTTCTTTCTATTTTTGATACCTGAGGTAGATTGTTATTTTGTGATCCATCTGTCAGATGGATTAAGTGATTGTTAGGGATCTGCTCTGGGGCCCTATCCTGATAAAATTACTTTTACTGTGAATCAGTGGTGATGAGCCTGTGGCACACATATTTGTTTTTAAGATGATATTGGCTTCTTTTTTTGGGGGAGGTACTGGGAATAGAACTCAGGACCTTGCATTTGCCAGGAAGGTATGGTGCAATTGAGCTACATCCCCAGCTCCAAAAGATATTAACAATAGAGTTGGTTTATTTCTAAACTGAAGCCTCAATATTCAGGTTTAATTGCATTGTTGGTATTTTGCAGTAAATAAGTGAATTTTGGTTTTTAGTTTGGGTTCTTGTTTCTAAAGATTCTCCATCACTAATGGTTTGGCTTCTTTATTTGTAAACTAGAGTATTATGGTAATAATGAAGTATGATAAACTATTTAGAATGGTACCTGATATATAGTAAATACCTCAAATATCATTTTATCTGCATTATAGTTATAATTCTGATCATCTTTTGCTCATCCCCTCAAGAAAGTATGAGACATTCAAGTTGTGTTTCTTAGTATAGTGACAAAACAAAATATTAAGTACTGTATAGAGGAACAGTCAGTTTTGTTTGCCAGCAGTGTTCTCATGCAGAAAGCTGTGAAATGTATTGAGTTGATGGCTTCTAGTGAGGGGACCATCAGCATAGTAGCTGCTTGTATCTCTTCTCTGTGCTGACACTAAAAGAGAGAAGGCCAATGTGAGTGCAGAAATAGCTAGAGGAGAGTGGGTTGTGAAAACATGAAAGGAGGAACTAAAACCAAGGGAAAGGAACTGAATGTGACATAATCATTCACTGGAAATGAGTCAAGAGGCAGAAAACATTAGCTCTTCCTTTTACATGAGTAAAAGCTTCCTGGAATCTGAGTTAACAATAACTCAGATTTAAGTAAGAAGCATATCAAGTTGATTATCTTTCCCTTGAGAGCAGAATTGGGATGCTACTTCTAAAATACAAGCTAGTTTTTATTGTACTATTTGTGTACCAAATTGTTTTCTTTTCTTTTTTTTGTTGACCATTAAGTTCTCCCACTTAACTAATTTTTAGTGTATTTCCAATTAGTTGGTGATTTCAAAGAAGCTATGCAGGTGGTCAATAAGGTCCTCTGAACTAGGGGGGTCGCCAGCCTCCAGCACTGTGGCCTATGGAGAACTGGCCCACATTTTAGAAGGTGAATGGCAAGTGAGCAAGTAAAGTTTCAGTCGTATTTATGGTTACTCTCTATTTCTTCCATTACTGTCTGAGCTCCATTTCTTGTCAAATTGGCAGCAGAATTAGATTTTCATAAGAATGGGAACTCTGCTGTGAATTGTGCATACTGATGATCCAGATTGCATATTCTTTATAAGAATCCAGTGTATGATGATCTGAGATGGAGTGGAAACATTGGGGAGTAGCTGCAAATACAGGTTAACATTGGTAGAGGGATTTGACTCTATAGACTATAATAAATGAGTTGCTTGCATACTTGTGTCAGAATCCTATCAGTGAATGGCAAGTGGCAATTAAGCTGCTTTGGATGCAGGGTATATAGTATTAAGTGACTTGTAATTCAGTTGTACAGCTGCATCCAGTGGCAAGTTTTCAGTCAGAATCTGACACTTACTTTAGTCCACATATGACCCACATGTCATTTAATTTACCACTTTAATCTGTGCTTCTTTTCTTCTCTGTCTACTTGTTTCAGTCACTATTTTCATAACAAAGGTCATTGAAGAACTTCTTTTAAAAGTGGGCTAGACCCAATGCTGAGACAGCAAGACTCTGAGACTGCCCACAAAGAGAAAGCTTCCTTTAAAAGGAAATACCAAGAGTCCTACTTAATTTATAGTTTCATTGCAACGGGTGATTCATTTTCAAATCCTACTTCTGTAATATGTGGTGACCAGTTATCCAATTAAGCCATGAAAGCTTTAGTACTTTTCCATATGAAGACCAAACATCCTGCATTAAAAGACAAGGCGTTGGATTTTTTTTTAAACATGAGCACAAAAATTAGAAGTAATTATTGTAGGCTACCACCACTTCATGAAATATGTCTGCTGACAGCATTATTCCTGGTGATTAACTTTGTTGCTAAATCTAAGAAGTCTTTTACTGTTGATAAAGAGTTGATCTTTCTTGCTGCTAAGGACATTTGTCAGGAACTTGGAGGAAAAGGTGCAGTTCAAAAGGTGGCACATGTTCTTCTTTCAGCTAACACCATAACAAGATGAACTGATAAAATTGCAGAAGATGCTGAGGCACGGTTTTTTGTTTGTTTGTTTAGTTTTGAGACAGGGTCTCCCTTTTTATAGTTCAGGCTGGCCCTGAGCTCAGCCTCAAACTCACATCACAGCAATCTTCCTGCCTCTTCCTCCCAAGTGCTGGGATTACAGGTCTGAGCTACCATGCTCTGCACTGTGGTATGTGGTGCTGATTGCTGCTGGGTGTGAGTCTTCACGCCTAGTATTGTATGTGGTTACCGGGATAGAACCTGGGCCCTTGCACTTGCAAGACACGCACCCGAACCACTGAGCTAAATCCCCGGCCCTTGAGGCACAGTTTTAAGGATCATTGACTCATCATGATACACTGCTGTAGTAGAGGTGGACAACTCTACTAATGTTGATGAAAAGCAACAATGCTTGTTTTATTGTGACATATTTTTCAGGAGGACTTGCATGTGGATATGTTATGTGCACTGTGTGGCTAATCAACATCATAGGTGCAAAACTATGCAAGTCTTTGATTCCATGCCAGTTAAACCTAACTGGTGATTTTGTGTCAGTATATGCACAGATGGAGCAGCTCTCATGACTAGTCAGCTTTCTAGTTTTACTACTTGAGTTAAAGAGGTTGCTTCAGAATGTGAATTTACACACTGTGTTATCCATAGAGAAATTTTGGCTAGTTGAAATATGTCACCTGAACTTAACAATGTTTTTTTAGGGTTTGATTAACATCAACAACCACATTAAAGTGCATGCCTTTAACTGTCATCTACTAGTGGAGCTCTGTGTGGAGTTAGGTGCAGAGTACATGTGCCTTATTTTATACATGGAAGTGAGATGGCTTTATAAAGATAAATTACCAGAGTTATTATTATTTTTTTTTTTTAGGTTTTTTGAGACAGGGTCTCGCTTTTGTGGTTCAGGCTGGCCCTGAGCTCAGCCTCAAACTCACGTCACAATCCTCCTGCCTCTGCCTCCCGAGTGCTGGGATTACAGGCGTGAGCCACCACGCCCGGCACTGTGGTATGTGGTACTGATTGCTGCTGGGTGTGGGTCTCCACACCCAGTATTGTTATGTGATTACCGGGGAATCGAACCCGGGCCCTTGCGCTTGCAAGACAGGCGCCAGAACCACTGAGCTAACTCCCCGGCCCCAAATTACCAGAGTTTTTGAGTTACAAGATCTACTCTAGAGAATTCTTTTCAGAAAACAGTTACCACTGGCAATATATCATTGACAGAATGGGTTGCAAAACTTGCTTGCTAGTTTGACTTATTCAAACTGCTCAGTGAACTCAGTCTGCTACTTTAGAGGAAATCACAACTGTGTTCAAGTCAGCAAGTAAAGTGGCTGCATTCAGAGCCCAACCAGAATTACAGGTGATAAATAAACATGAAGAATTTTGACATTTCAATTATTATCAGGATCTTTACAAGAGATTGAACCAGAGCCACCTTTCTTCTACCTGGTGAATGATCCCCTGCCTCATCTTTTCTTTTTTCTTCTTGAGACAGGGTTGTTGTTCAGGCTGGCCCTGAACTCATTATGTAGTCCAAACTAGCCTTGAATTATTGTTGCAGTGAGAAATTAGCCTGAAACAGTTATCACATATACTTGATAATGTTCAAGCATGTCACCATACTGATTATCACAGAATGGATTGGTTTAGGATCAAATTCAGATGCTAAATCACAGTGTGCAGAGTTAATTGCAAACATACAGTGAAAAACAAAGGTAAAGAGGGTATGTGAAGACAGAAGAGGAATTGAGTGTGATGCAAGAATAGCACTACCTGAATCCACCGTGTAGTTTGTTGAGGTTTTGCTAATTGTTCTTATAGTATGGTTACCAGGACTGGAGTTGAGGGTGAACCAGGAGCACTTGCTTTGTCAAGAGAGATTTAAGACTTTTGTTGTTAAATTGTGGAGCTCTTTATCTTGATCCTTTTGGCAGATGCCCTAAGAGGCTACAGTGGGGCTTACCAGTAGGGTGTTTAGGGATGATACCACTGTTAATCTGGATGTGTTACCAGATTCATACTTTGTGGCTATTTGTGCTTACTTGATCATCTATCTTTTTCTATCAGTGTTACAGCTAGTCCTGGGTGATACTCTTGCTTTTTATCTGTATTAAAAAAAATGTCTTTTGGTTTTTCTATTTATGGTCTACAGGTTATGCACAACCAACATTCTTACCTTCTAATATGTCAATTTTCATCCATACTTCAGAAAGTAGTTGTTTCCTACCTATGCTTAGTTTAATCTATCTTCCTTATTTCTCTTGTTCTTCATATAGAGACTGAACATTATTAATTGATGCAGTATACTGCTCCCACAATTACATAATTGGTATTCTAAAAGCCCAGAGAATCTTTGCTTTAAACAAAAGTGATAATACTGTAAGATAAGAATCAATATATAGGAGGAAGAATGTTCTTAAAAAGTTTAAATTTCTTTAGCTTTCTCTGTGTATGTTTTGTTGAGTTTAGTCTTTTCATTGTCTGTTGTGGGTAAAAATATTTATTTTATATTAAAATTAAAGCCTCAAAAGTATGACTTGATGTTGCTTCTTCCCCTGGGAAAAGTTATTTTTCATAGCTAAAAATAAAAATCCTATAATTTTTTGTATTGATCAAACCCTTAAACTACAGAAAAAATAAAGTACAATTCTGCTGCTGAAAAAATGGTTTGTACAGAAAATGCCTGGTTAGAAAATTATCTGTGCAAAACTCAGAAAACAATAGGCTGTTTAGTATTACAGAATTATTGCTGCTGTTTGATAATAACATATTAAATAAAAATCAAATTTAAACATTTGTGTGATTGTAATTGTATATAGTTCTTGCTCTTTTAATGGGCACACATTTACAAGTTGAACTTTATTATGATAAACCACACTAATAAATTGCGATTATGAAAATGATAATTTATATAATTTAATACATTCAAATGTTTTAAAATTTTTCAATATTTTAATGTTTTTAATGTCCTGTAAATTGGCTTTAACTCAACTATTTTAAATTTTACATTTAGTATAATTTTGAAAATGCATCTCAGACATTTGATGATCTTCCAGCAAGATTTGGTTATAGACTCCCTGCTGAAGGTTTAAAGGTAAGAAAAGAGTAACATGGTAAAGGCATAAGGTATTTAACAAATTGGTTTTTATTTAAAGAGTGAAACATTTCTTATTATCATAATACTCATATGTAGTCATTTGTACTTAGAAGGTATGCACGTGACTCCGAGCTTAATCTACAGCACATACACAAGGTATGAAGAGAGAGTGAAAACACAGATGGTTGTTTTTCTGAACTATCCATTGTTAATGTATTGATATATAGTATTTCAGACTTGTTTTGTAGGATATGTGGTATATATTTTGTGGATGGATATTCATATATATATGCAAATGTTGATATCTAGAGTAAATCTGTATTTCACACTAATAGGAAGTTTCTACCTTATTTCAAATGTTTAAGGTTAATTTTGTTTACTTCCCTTTTGAGAACTCTTAATAGATGCTCTGTGTATTAGGAAGTTTTTCAACTCAGGTGGGATCCTGAACTACACCTATCCTTCTGTGTGCTCCTAATTTATACTGCCGATATTGTAAACATTTTAAAGTAATCTTTTAATGTTTTTGGGTTATGTGTAGGCTTTTAAGAATTGTATCTTAAAATATTTTTTTATTAACATCTAAAATTTAATTCATTGAGAAAAATATATATCCAGAAATTGTTAGGAGAAATCTTACAGTATACAAAGTGAGATATAACTATGAGACACTGCAAATATGTGGTTTAATTTGTGAAGAAAATAAAGCAATCTTTTAATCCCATTCAGGATTTAATTATAAGCTCTTATGTACTTTGACATTTCTATCTTACTCATCGGTCAGTGATGCACAGAAAGGTATGGAAAATACAGCAATATAATTTGCAGATGGGTGTGAAGTTAGAAATAATTCATATACTAATTTTTACGATTGGATTTTTAAAAGTAGGAGAATTATAGTTTAGAGCAGCAGATGTCAAAATTTTATTAAAATAACTATGCTGTGTTTGCCAGAAACCTGATTGAATTTTACAATATATCAATAGACATATGAAGTCTAAAACATATTAAAAGTGGATACTTCTTGTTTGTTGTTACACTAGTCAGATCAACTAACAATAGTTTGTTTAGTTTTTGTCACTAAACTGAAATTTAGTCGTATACCACTTTTTCTGAAATTGCCTCCATACTCAGAATTATTGCATTCTCTATAGTTGTAGCATATATTGTACTCTGTCATATTAGGTCTGCTAATTCTTAACAGTTATAAATTGCTTGGGATGGAACTCAGTCTTATTTTTCCATCCTACTACTTACTTAAGCTGCGTCTTCATGAAATGACTAAGTGTATTCAAAAAGACAGTGCTAAAGAAACTTAATATTATCTGAGTAAAGTTTGAAGAATTTTTCTCTTTTGGGTGCTGAGATCAAATGTAGGTGTTCCTTACGAAGCATACACTACTACTGAATTACATCCCTAACCTCCAGAGGATTTTTTAAAATGCATAAGAAAAAAATCATTTACATATATTTGTAAAAAAGGAATTAAATAAGCTCTGTTTATGAACTTATTGGCAGATTTGTAAGAATGATCCAATAAGTACAGAAAAGAATGCAGGTAAGTTGAGGATATTTTTAACATTCCAGAAAGTTGTTAAAGTAAGTAAATTTGTCTGATCCACAAGTGGTGACCTGTAATACTAGCTACGTAGAAGGCTTAAACAGGAGAACTGTAAGTTTGAATTTAGTATGCTTGAGCCCCTACATTTGATCCCAGCATGAAAAGGAAAGAAATTCTGGAGGTTGATTTTCAGAATTACATGCTAGCTGTGTGTAACCTTGAAAGGTTACCTTTTTGTGATGTAGTTTCTCACCTATAAAATGGAAGGATAGTAGTATTATATAGTTCATAGCTGCTGAAATTATGAACTGAATTAGTGCATTGAAAGGGGCTAATGCCTGACACACAATTCTGAGTGCCATGCTCAAAATATGTGGGATTAATTTTTTTTAAAAATTATTTATTTATTTATTTATTTATTTTTAAGACAGGGTCTCGCTTTGTAGTTCAGGCTGGCCCTGAGCTCAGCCTCAGACTCACATCACAGAAATCGTCCTGCCTCTGCCTCCTGAGTGCTGGGATTACAGGTGTGAGCCACCACGCCCGGCACTGTTGTTTGTGGTACTGGTTGCTCCTGGGTATGAGTGTCCACACCCATTATTGTATGTGGTTACCTGAGTCCTGGTGCTTACAGGACAGGCGCTGGAACCACTGAGCCAAATCCCCAGCCAAAAAATGTGGGATTAATTGCTTTCTATAACTACAGTTACTATCATTTCATAATTTCAAGTATTTACTAATAAAACAAGTTAGCATGTTGCTCACTCTAGCCATTTGTATTTTTAAACTCTTGCTTTTAGCTTTTTCTTTCCTTTTTATTTACAGTATTGGTGTAGTATAGTTTAGTTATGATGTGTAGGCAGAACAGCCTAACAGTAGGTAGGGCCTAGGCTCGAGAGAGTTGATAGGGTTGATAAAAGAAAATAGCCTGTCAAAGAAAATAGCTCATTGGGGTTAATTTAAGCAGTTAGTTAAACTTGACAATGCAAAAGAAAATACAAGAACAAAGGATGAAGGTTAAATTGAAAGGAGAGATAAGAACCTTTCCTGCTGGAAAATGGTTTACTAAGTTATTTTACAACTCCTCTGGTGCTGGACTTGGAAAAATTTAGAAATTTAGAATAATTAGTTCCCTTTGAACTCATTTTCTTGTGAACCAGCTAAATAACCAGTTTTCTTCAGACCCTAAGCCCACAACGCCATTCTTTTCAAACAAACCTGCACTGCTCTGCTTATCTGTGTGAGGCCAGAGCAAAGCAAACTCAGCATTTTCTCTTTTGGAAATCCCTTGTGTTACATGCCCACCGTGAGCTTGTTTTTTCTTTTAATTTCCAGTAAACACTCCTAACTGCCTGTCTTTGCTTGCAGTTTTATTCTTCAGCTATATGAGAGAAAGAATTTGAATTTATATGAAATTAACTGTTTTAGGATCATATATATGTATATGTGTATATATATGTATATATGTATACATCACATATATATGTATTATGTATATAATATATAAATATATGTATGTCATATATTATTATATATATGTATGTACATATATATGTAATATATACATATATAATATATAGTGACTAAATTTACTCACTAAGGTTTGCTATTAAATATAAGCTGAAGACAAGAAAAATCTAATGCTCTTTTCAGCCTGAAATAATATTTTAAAACATCACTTCATTGAATTATCTGTTTAGACCTTCTTAATCAGTATAATTTAACAACAAAAGTAATTGTTTAGTAACTTTTACCTTGAGCTAAATATTTTCTGGAGCACAAAACAAGATTATGTTAAATGTGATTTTTATGTTTAGGTTGTTTGACTGTTCAATTAAAACAGGTAACCTGAATCACTTTGGAACTTAGCAGTGTCTATCAAAGCTCGACAGCCTGTCAGCTTGAGAGCCTGTGATTCTGATTCTTTGGTATGTATGTCGTTAGTAGATGTGTACATGGGTTCACAAAAAGGCGATACTAGAATATTTATAGTAACGCTGTTTATAAGTGCAACAAACTATGCTTATCCACAATGGAATAAATTGTAGTATATTCACAAGTTGGAATATTGTTATATAGAAATGAAAATGACAGGTCTACAGAGAGTACCTCTACATTATGGATACTTCAGAGTAGATAAGTCTCTCAAATCTAGCCCTAAGAGAAAAAATCTAAAAGACCTCTTATTACACTGTATGGTTCTATTTATGTCGAGTGTAAAATTGGGTAAAACCAAATCTAAGTGCTTAGAAATCCAGGTAGTATCATTAGGGATGGAATAGAAATAATAGCTGGCAAGGTGAATGGAGGAAGTTTCTGGATCATTATTGTGGTGGATCAACTAATGTGAACTTGGAATGCTCAGGTGAACTGAGTCAATGTGGTTCTAGGTTTGGAAGACCCATCTGAGAATTATTGCCAAAGGCATAATAAGAGGAGGGGAAATTTGTATGTGGCTGATTTTCCTGGAGAAGTTTGCATGGCCAGTTTTCATGATACCAGTTCCTGGCTGTTCTCATCGCCAGAGGATTGTTTGTCCTCGCTGTCACAGGGGAAGGCTGCCGTGTTCTTCAGGGGAGCTTTGGTCCTCACCTTGAGCGTCATCCTGTTCCAGTGCAGCTCCTTCAGCCAGGTGTCCACAGATCCTTCCCTTCACTGGTACAGACTTTGTAGTTCCCAACCCCTGGCCCTTCACTGCCTTCCCAGTGCTGACCCTTGATACAGACTTGCATGAGACATTGCTGTGTGCACTAGATCCCTGGCTGGACTCATGGAAGACATTGCCATGGGCCTTGGGTCTTCGGCTGGACTTGTGTGGGATATTGCTGTCAGATTCAGGGACTGGACTGGATCCTTGAGGTGTTTAGTGTGTGGACAGATTTCTTACACTCTTTTGTATTTGACATTTTGGGTGAATACTATAAAATAATCCTGTAAATTATATGTCCTTTATTAAGTTTTCCCTTGAAAACCCTGAACCCAACAATTATTAATGTTCTATTTCCTGATAAAGATGTGCTCTGTTTGTGAAAACTCATCAAGCTGAAAATTATGTTTTGTATTCTTTGCTCTTTGTGTATTATAGTCCTAAAAGCTTTCAAAGAAAATCAGCATATTGATATATTATAAAGGTATTATACATTTAGCTATATGTCTGATCATATTGTGATGTCATTCTGTGAGCATTATTATTTTTCCAGTGTCTGTTTAATTATCAGAGGATTATAACAACGAAGAGAAGAAAGTTGGTCTCTGAGTCTCCTGAACATTGGTTCTTTTCTTACCATAAAGAACCCCTGTTAGAAGCACGGGTAGAGAAGATCCAGTGTAGTCTTGCAGAACAAGTATCCCTTTCCTGAGAAAGGACTGCCCCCAAGACAGACAGGGCAACACAGTGTTGGCTGCTCTTATATTAGACGCCAGAGAGTTTTCCCAAATTAATTAACAAAGTCCATCATGCTGCTTGGTAGGTTTTGTGGATGAAATGGAGAAAATTTTTGTTTACTTTTAAATAACTCACCTCTGGGGGAATGATAGGAATTATGTTACATTAGCAAGTTATTCATCTCAGATTCATTCATAGGAAAGATAATATTTAATACTTGAGGACTTGTTCTTTTAAAAGTTCAATCAATTTAGGGCAAAATGATTGTTTGGAAGATTTTTAGCTTATCTAGATTTGATTTTTATGTTTTCTTTCTTTCTTTTTTTTTTGGAGACAGGGTCTTGCTTTGTGTTTAAGTTGGCCTTGAGCTGACTATGTAGCCCAGACCAGCCTCGAACTCATGGCAATTCTCCTGCTTTTGGCTTCTGAGTGCTAGGATTACTGGCATGAACTACCATGCCCAGCACTGTAGTATGTGGTACTGATTGCTGGTGGGTGTGAGTCTCTATGCCCGGCATTGTTGTATATGGTTACCAGGGATCTAACTAGGGACCTTGCCTTACAAGGCAGGCACTGGAACCAATGAGCTAAATCCCTAGCCCAATTTTTATGTTTTCTTAAGTTTAAAAATAATATATGCTTTTTATAATAGATTGAACAATACAGAAGTGACTAAAAAGTAAAAATTGTATCTTATTCTCACTTGTAAGTTCTTGTTTGTGTCATGTTTCATTAGCTACAACCTGCATTTTATTATGCTACAGTTTTAACGTCTCTGAAATGAGGATGTCTCTTTTGTTTTTGTTTCTTTGAAGCAGGGTCCCACTGTGTCGTTCAGGCTGGTAAGACACTGTCTCATTGTAAAATATGGAAAAGGATTGGGCTGTAGTATGAAGCCCTGGTGTGCAGTCTCCGGTACTGTGGTAAAAGGATTTTCTTGGCTGAGGAATGTCAGTCACTGTGGAGAGATATGTCATTATGTAAATAGTGGTTGTCTTTTTGCATGATTGTCCAAGTGTGTTTAAAAGGAAAAGCATTTATATTAAGACACAACTTATTTTAAAGAACTAAATGCTTATAAAGCCCAATACAAAGAAGTCTAAGACTGTGAACAATTATAGCTGCCAGATAATGGATCTAAGAGATGTGAAACACAGGAAGCAAAGATGTATACAGCAATAAGTTGATTGATTCATTAAGTGAACCAGAGCAATAACTTTATTACTGATTGTTTTTCAGGGTTTTTTGATTAATTCAAAACCAGAGAATGCTTGTGAACCCATAGTGCCTCCACCTGTAAAAGACAACTCATCTGGCACTTTCATCGTGTTAATTAGAAGACTTGATTGTAATTTTGATATAAAGGTACTACTTTCTTTTTTATTTTTAAAATTATTTGTTTGATTTTAATTCTCTCATTTAAGAAGTTAGTGTACAAAATTATTCTGATTAAAAAAAGAGAAAGATGGTGAAGGCAAAAAAGAGGAGCAAGTTTGCTTAAGTCTTACAGATTTGCTATGTTTGCTAAAATTATGCTAAGAAAGTATTCAGAACAAAGAGAAAGATACTATCAGTTTTATGATTTTTCCTGATTAAAATGAACAAGTTGGGAGTGAGATAAATCACCACTATTGATTCTAAAAATTTTCAAGTATTTGTTTGGTATCTTGAGAAAAGTTTATTTAATCTAATCTAGGATTCAGTTTCAGTGCTCAATTTTATTTTAATGCTTTAACCCTTTCAGTCTTAATACAACAACTAATCTATACCTATAGCCATGCTGACATTGATATCTCTTTTTTTTCTTCCTGAAGCTGGTTAGGCTGTCATTTCAAATAATAAATAAAGTTCATCAAGGGCATGCCTATAATTTCAGGCTGGGAACTCTGGAGCTGAGGTAGAAAGATTGCCGAGAGTTCAAGGCTACATAGTGAAACCCTGTCTACACAGTGATACACAACAAAGCTCGCCGTACAGTCTCCTTTCCTGTTATTAGTAGGAAAATTCCGTAGGCCAGTTATATCAAGTTGAGTTTAAATAAAGAAAAATCAGAACAAAGCAAAACAAAAGGGATTTGTGGATCAAGCATCTTCCAGAATCAGAGCTGATTCTGAGAACTCTATGCAACAACATACCAACATGATCACACTCATACCGTAATGATCATGGTCATGATCATTCATAGAAAGGTACAGGTAAAGGACAGACAAGAAGTTAATTTGATATAGTTAGTTAATTGGATATAGCTTAGTTAATGAGTTATAGGGCCTCTTGCCACTCTCAAAAGCTCAGTACTGTAATTAAACTGCAGATTAGTTGGTCTTTGGGGCCCAGTACAAGAGCTTTGTTGAGATGAGTGGCTTTTTACAGTTTTATTTAACTCTGTTTATTACCGTGGCTGACAGAGTTTTTACAGATTTGTTTTTAGGTTGGTCTTGGAAAAGGAGCTACACTGAGTCCTGTGTAGAACACTGAAACTACTTTTCATAGACCACCTAAGTGCTGTGTGTCATACATTGTCTTGCGTATATATGACAGAGTAGACATGGGATACTATGTCATGTACTTTCCAAAGTTTACAACTCTGATTATAGTTGGTAACTCTGTTTGGTAGGAAAGGTTTTATTCTTGCTGTGCATGACTTTGTCTGTTACTTTCATTACATGGAAAAAATAACAGCTCCACAATAAACTCATTAAAAAATAGTGACTGTTACAGGGTTTGAAGGGGTTTGTAGGACACTGTAAATGATACTGTTACTGTATATTAAATCCAAATCTGGACTCTCAAAAACTTTAAATGGAAAATAGAATTTGAAATAAAATCTAGTTAAGATTTTTTTGCTGCTGAGAGCTGTTTATATAATTTGAATTAAATTGCTATATTTGATTTAGAACTAAACTGTGATTACGGATTGTTTTAACAAAAATGAAATATGATCCTAATATTTCACTAATTTCTTGCTGCTAAGAAAATAAGAATAAACTAATTCTTTTGATTCTAAGCTTTAATTTTGTATTATGCTGTATAGTTTCTGACTCAGTATAGTATCTGGTCACAAGAAATTAGATACTTGGTTGTTACTTTGTCATTATTATTGGGGACCAGCCATGGTATACATAGATTGGTGGGGGCCAGGCTACTGGCTCTGTAGCCCAGGCCCAGGTGTTAACTTGCCTCAGGAGAAAAATATTCAAAAGACCACAGACTTCCTGGCTGTGTGGGAAAGCCATAATCATAGCTGAGGCAGGATAACATCTACTGAGTGCAGGTATCCAGGTTTGGGGATGGACCTTAACTAGTTCCCTGTCTTATTGCCCTGTTCTTGCTGCGATTGCTGTTCTTGGGAGAGTGCACAACCGCTTCTCCTGTGCTTCTTGCTGGCTAAATAAAAGTGGGTCCACTGTGGAGCTGATGAGCTTGTCCACTGCAGGCAGATTCTTCCCAGTCCCTCTTATATCTTGAATGTTGTTTCTGTCTGTTATTTTACCCGTCTTTCTTTCTACACATGTTTTGGGTCTGATCAGCTCCCTAAAGTTATAACTTTGCTTTTTATGTGCGGATGGAAGGTGGTTCTCTGCAAAAATTAGGGAATAACTGTCAGCAGTACTAAGATTGACCCTAGAACCTTCTCACTGAACTACATGCCAATCCTTTATTATTATTATTATTATTATATTTATTTATTTATTTATTTTTAGGTTTTTTGAGACAGGGTCTTGCTTTGTAGTTCAGGCTGGCCCTGAGCTCAGCCTCAAACTTACATCACAGGGGCCGGGGAGTTAGCTCAGTGGTTCTGGCGCCTGTCTTGCAAGCGCAAGGGCCCCGGGTTTGATCCCCGGTAACCACATAACAATACTGGGCGTGGAGACTCACCCCAGAAGCAATCAATACCACATACCACAGTGCCGGGTGTGGTGGCTCATGCCTGTAATCCCAGCACTCTGGAGGCAGAGGCAGGAGGATTGCTGTGATGTGAGTTGAGGCTGAGCTCAGGGCCAGCCTGAACTACAAAAGCGAGACCCTGTCTCAAAAAAAAAAAAAAAAAAAAAACATTGAATATTTATTTTTGAGGATAAAAACACAGAGATGAATAGGTAGGCTTGTTGTTTCCTATGTTTTTAATGTATCATAATCATGAGCCCGAGTACTTCTAATGATGTTTTTTTATTTAACTATTACTGCAGTTCATCTCCTTCTGTGTTCTGCCTTAAATTTTGTTTGCTACAGTTGCATCATGTACTTGGTTTGTCAGCTTGCTGTGCTATACTATGTGTTTGTGCCTCTACACTATCTTCTCTGTCCAAGATAACTTTTTCTATGCCTTTATCTAATTGCTTCATTATTTACGTGGGACCTGAACATATATCTCCAGTTCTGAAGGCCTTACCTTTCTTTCCTCCCCTAAGTTTGGTAGAGTGAATTATGCTACAAATACAGCACACTTTCGGTTTGCACATAACTCCTTCATTGCTTTTTATGAACTTGTTATTTTATTACATATTTCACTTATTTGTAAACACATAGTATTTAGTGTTCATATCTTAGTTTAACATTTATATGTTTGTATATATTTATCTATTTTGTCTCATAGTACATAAAAGGTGATCATAAAGGTTTATTAAATCAAACTATATAATGTCGAGAACAACAGACGACTTACTCTGATGACTTACTCAGACTAACGACTTAGTTACTTGGACTTAACGGATGTCTGCCCTGCCCCACAGGATCTTCAATTCAGGGATTATTGTGGATAAATACCCTGTTTCATGCATGCTAAGATTATGAGTGTGAAGGCTTGGTACCAAATAAAGGTGCAGTGAGCTCGGAGTGAAGGCCTTTTTCTGCTTGTGCAGTATTTGGGTTTCTGCTTCTGCTGCTCAGAGAAGCAAGAGTCAAGCCTGGGCTCAGCCTTTTTCTCAAGGTTCCAATTTTGTTGTTTGTTAATCCTTTTGCTGTGGGACTAATGGGGGACTGCAGTTTGCCATGAGGGTTCTGGCTGCATCCTCTTACCCTGTCTGCCACAATACAAGAGTAAGCTTTCTGCTTATGTGCATTTGTATTCTTTAAAAATATGTACAAGTGGGCTGGGGATTTAGCTCAGTGGTTCCAGTGCCTGTCTTGCAAGTGCAAGGACCAGGTTCGATTCCGGTGACCACATACAATACTGGGCGTGGAGACTCACGCCCAGCAGCAATCAGTATCACATACCACAGTGCTGGGTGTGGTGGCTCATGCCTGTAATCCCAGCACTCGGAGGCAGAGGCAGGAGGATTGCTGTGATGTGAGTTTGAGGCTGAGCTCAGGGCCAGCCTGAATCACAAAGCGAGACCCTGTCTCAAAAAAAAAAAAAAAAAAAAGTACAGGTTAGCTGGGTATGGCGGAGCATGCCTGTAGTTGCACTACAGGTGGTTGGGCAGGAGAATCATCAGAAGTTTGAGGCCAGCCTGGGATACAGAATGAGTTCTAGGCAAGCCTGGAGTCCAGACTGTAGACTTTGTGTCAAGAAAACAAAACAAAACAAAACAAGAAACAAACAAACAAACAAAAATATGTATATAACTAAAATGTACTAACAAATGTTTTCCTTAAGAAAAAAAGTCTTGTAAACAAGTTTAAATTGAGCCATTCAGTTCACTGTGTAGCCCAGGCTGGCTTCAAAATCACAGTAATCTTCTTGCCTCAGCTGTAGGTGATGGGACATATACCACTATATCTAGTGACTATAAT
>PVIR01035863.1:0-16159 GCA_004026965.1 Petromus typicus
AGGGAATGGCATGAGCAGGCTAGGGGGGAGGTGAGGCCAGGGATGAGAGACAAAGAAGGGTGGGGGCATTAAGAAGGCCACTGGCAAGGCTCACCACATGGGTGCCAAGTGTGCTCAAGCCCCTAAGGGTCTCTGAGTCTGTAGGGAGCCAAAGTCTCAACTTTCAGGCTCAGGAGACAGGCATACGATGTACTGGCCCCCAAACTTGAACCTTTCCTTACTTGATTATCTAAAAAGCTTGATTTCTCACACCATCTGTGAACCTGTACCTTTCCACTCTAGATTTGCTATCCCTAAGAGCAGATCCCAGATGTCTGATATTTGCATCCCTTCTTTGTAGGGTGGGGATAATTATGTGCCTGTTTCCTAGAGTGAGCATCAAGCTTGTAGGAGATTCCATATGGCAAACAGTAAGAACAGCATGTGGGACACAGTCAAGTGCAGCCCCAACAGGACTCAGCTGCAACTGCTTCCGCTGGCGCTGCTGCCTCTCTGTATCAAAGTGGAAATAATTAAAAGTACAAAAGAGGTGAAACCTCTTCATCATTAACACATTTCCAAAGATTTATATGTATTTAATTAGATATCTAGATTTAAAAGGATAAATAAAGCATCTATCATATACCTATCTGCCTCCCTGATGATAAAGTAAAAAATGAATAAGTTTCAAATTGCCTTTCACCTGTTCAGGCTGCTATTTTACAAGGAAATACCCAGACTCTAACCCTCTCCAGCACCAGTTTGATTGCTGTAATAGAGCACTTTAAAGGTTACAGTCATTCTTGCACCAGGACTTATCTGAGAGAAAGCAGACCGAAATCATTCTGGTAATGGCCTGTACTGTGTCTAATGGATTACTGAACACGACAGAGATTTCTGTTGGGTTTAACTTTAAAATTAAGAACACATTCAATCACACAGTTGACAGACTGTATCTGCTCTCCCGTTGACAGAGCTATTCAAGGTGACATAGTTAATCCGATATCTTGGAGGAATGTTGTAAAAAGCTTCCATCAAACAATCCCAGTAGGCAGATCAATTGGGGAATGGCTTCCAAACACTAATAGAGCCTGAGGGTTTTAAACTAGTAAAAATGTTGAAATAATAATTAAAGAATTGTTCTATTTGCCTTTGCAGTGAAAATTTTAAAAACATGTTTTCCATTGAGTCTTCAGTCTAAATATCCAGTTCTCTAATGTTCCAAACAATCTCATAGATTCAGTATTTAGTTACCAGTAACATGACATTTGGCTCCCTCACTGCTCACTCCAGGACTGCCTAGTTTGCTGCCCTAGATCAAACCGAAGAAGGTTTACCCCTGAAACCACACAGCCATGGCTACTACACACACTGCAAGGGAAGGGGCACTTAGTACAAGACTCAAGGATAACTCTATGAAACTGTAGCACAAGATAATGTGTCTTCGCCTTGTCACCCACTAAAGAGACGTACTTAATCACACCATTACGGATTCTAATCTTCTGACTGCTCTCTTGACAGTGTAGTCTCTGAAAGGATAGAGAAATAAAACCAGTTGGGGGAGAAGACTGTGGTTATGATGTTGACTGGCTCTGGTGGTGAATCTTACTCCAAGGTGGAGGGTGGCATATTCATTCATTTATTTATTTTTTCTGGTCAGTGTCACCTCTTGTCCTGGAGTTAAGGGCAGGTGGTAGGGGAGGAGTCAAAGTTTTCCTCTTGCTTTGGAGTTGTTCTTGCTGTCCTGGTCCAAAGGATAGCATTTGTTTAATCTAAAAAATGTATTTCTCAATCCCTCTCTATTAATGATACAGTTAGTGGAAAATCCATCTGAACTTTGACATATCTTCTTCTCGTCTCTTTAGTTTACCAATGTCAGTTTTTATCTTTTTATATATTTTCATGAGTTTTTGAATAGAAATAACAAGGATGCCTATGAGGTAGTGTTAATTTGCTGCCTTATTAACTTGAAAGTTTATCTTAAGTTATTTGATTTTACTTATTGTTAAGAATAATCAATTAAGGAGAATAATTGACTCTTTGGCTGAATGGGTTTAAAATCATTTTTGGAGGATTAATCTCAAGTATACAGTTTCTCACTAGTAGAAATAGAAAGGAAAGTGGATATTATCTAGTCCAAGCCCTTACTTTACATTTGGGATCTGATGACTAGTTAGTATTGATGTCTTATCCAAAGATGGAGCTAGTTAGGGTAGTGAGCTGGGTAGGTACCCCAAGTCACTCGGTTAATATTTCCCTATATCTTTAATTTATTATAATTGAAATGGAATGAAGAAGTGGAATAAGGGAGAAAGACAAAACATTTATTATGTATTAGGCCCATGCTAGCTATTTTACATATATCCTCTATTTTTATCTTCCTCTCAAACTATTGAATGCATCTGTTGTTATCTACACAATATTAGCAAAGGATTTTATTTTTATTTAAATAAGAGATTTTCATTTATGATGACCAGACTGTGTTTGTATCTGGATAACTTCTACTAATTTGAAGTAGTTGGGAACCTGAATTAGATATTGGAAATTCTCTTTGTGAATACCGAAATGAATAAAAGAGACAATAGGTAAATTAACAGGGTATTTTTATTAGGAGATGAATTATTTTTATAATGAATTATTTTTACCTTGGCAGAGCAAACGCACTTAAATAATTTATATTTTTGAGTCAAATTTTTTTCATAGGATATAGACGACAAAAATTTCTATCTTATGCTCCTTGGCTTTCCTCTTTTCTATGGTTCCCTCTGACAACCCACTTGGTTCACGCAGTCTTTGTACATGGCAAGTAAAGTTGATTTGATATTCCTTTATATGATAGTCCTGCCTCTCAAGACCATGCCACACCCTTCATTGAAGATTTGGCTGCTCTGGAAGGATAATACTCATACTTCCTACATTTATATCCATGATGACTAACTTTTATTTCATGTCGTTGAGACCACATTTTCTCTTCTAAAGGGACTTTTCTTTCCAAAATTTTAGTAGAAACTAAACTTGTCATTATCACCCCCTTGTGTTTACTTCTAGATTATTGTGACAACATAATCAGATGGTGGGATGCGTTGAAGTCACTTTCCTTGTGGTAAACACGAAACTGCAGCTTTGAAGACAGTGGTGGGGCCATCCTGCCCAAGACTCTTCCTTTGGCTGAGTCAATGCCTTAGGTGAAGAACACCAAGAGTGAATCTTTTCTTAATGAACCCACAAACATCACAAAACAATTGCTTTAGAAATTCATTCAGCTATCATTTTGAAAGACAGTGATTGTTCTTCATCTTTAAATAAAATCTTCCCCGTTTTTTCTTTTTCGTTGGTCTTATTTTCTCTGTGAGAGGTGGTCTGTCAGAAGGAGGGCATTCCAGCTCTGTGGAATGGCTATGTGGACCTTGAGGCAGAAGCCAGGCAGATAAATGAGGTGACCCCCTAGTGGACTGGCTGGATAAGTGACCGACGAGACAGAGTGCAGAGGCTGACCTTGATATTTGAGGAGATTTGCCTTTGAATTTCCTACACATATCCATTTCCATCTCACCTGGGTGGGGTCAGTGATCCAATCTACCCAGGAAAGAATCCAAAGTAGGGAACAGACCTCAGAGTGGGTCCCCTGGGGTAGGAAGGCCTCCCAGAGACCACCTGGGCCGTCTTCTGGCTCCACCGGGCAGCATCAAACCCCTCACAACCTCTTAACTGTTGCAGAAGAGCCTCTGGTGCAGAGGCAAAGGTTGCAAAGTATGTGGAAACACTCAGGGCCCCGGGAAGCTACGAGATCGTGTTGGTGAACTAAGGCTGTTTTTGTAATCAAACCTCTGTCCCTAATGACCCTTGTGAAGATTTGAGAAGCACTTGTTTCTTGAGTCTTACTAACTTTAAAATGGCTGAGTGCTCTCTGCGATGAGTGACAAACCAAAAAATTTACCTTGACAGTCCTTCACAACAGCGAAGGGGAATAAAAAAAGTGAGTTTTGTTAAGTGGAAGGAAAGCATTTTACTTTGACCTCTGACCAAATAAGCCACCCGAGCTAAGGTGTACAGCCAGCATTGCTTATCAAGTCAGGAGACAATGACATGTTCACTAGGACATCCGTTCTTCCCCACCAGTGACGACTCCTTTGTTCTCACTTCTGTCTCCTGTTTATTTAAGGGTCACATGTATAGTTTCACTGATAAAAGTGTTTTCACCTCAAGAGAGATGTCCCCAAAACTTGTCATTAAATTCATTCTGCAAACATGGGGACATAAAAAGCAAAACACCAAACTTGAACTCAGTCTGACACATCTTCAGTGACTATGCTAGTCAGGACTTTCTGAATTTTTATTAAGAACTCTATTTTATCACCTTAAAGAATCAAATCTAGATTGTATCAAGTTTTAATTTTCAAGGTTTAAAAAAACTAGTGGAGCAGAATGTAATTCTCTCCAAAGGCACCCATGTCCCACATAAATCAGGATGACAATTATTCTTGATAAATAAAACTTGTTCTGCTGACTGGTATTCTCGTGGGTAGAGACCTCTTCTCATAGAGACATTTTTTAGGCACTACGTGATGTTTCTGGGCTGGTCTTAGGTTAATATTTGATTAAACATTCTGTGCCTTCAGTACTGAAGTATAATCTATGTGAAGTCAAGATTTTTTTGTGTTTTGTCTTCCAATAAGATTAATGAGTAAAAAACGTCAATTAGTTTGTATCTCCAACCAGACTTTTCTCTTATCTTTGGATAATAGTCTTAAAATTTGGATTTGATTGAGAGGAAGAGACACTTCTTTAAGACAGAACTCTTCCTTTGGAACACCAAGACGCGGTCTTGTCTCACTGGACCATAGAGTTCTGATTCTGAAAATGTTGGAAGTTTATCTCTTTATTTATCTTGGAGGTTATGGGAGCAGGAGGTGAGATCTATGGAGAGGAGAATGTGGCCAAACATGGTGTTCTGGATCCTCACTATCTCTGAAGTCTCACAGCATAGAAGTATTTTGGCTAAAGTAAAGGATGTGTTGAGGGCCGTCTCATCTCCATGGCGTCCGGGACCCTCGGTGGTGAGCACTCCTTGGGCTGCCTCAGAGTAATGGCGTCTACAAGCACAGTCGCTGACACAGAGGGTTCTTTCACTCTGAGCTGTCGTGGGTCTCCTGAGGCATGCAGCTTGGAGTGAGGCATGTACACGGGCTGCAAATGTCATTAAGAGGCTGTTCAGAGAGGGTTATTAAGAGGCTGTTCAGAGGGGGTTATGGTAATGCCGCAAAATGACACCAAGGTCAGGGCTGAAGGCTGTGTGTCTGGGTCAGGACAAGATGCCTTGAATTCACACCCAGAGTTCAAGGACCCATAGCTACAATACAAACTAAGTCAAAGAGCCCTGTCAGGCCCAAATCAACCCCAAAGCCATTGGCACACCAGCTGCAGACAACAGAGTAGTGAGAAGCAGCTGGGCAGGGGCAGGGCATCACTGTGAAGACCCGAGGGGTCAGGGGACAGTGCAAAGGCCTGCTTGAACACTCAAATTTCCATCATTCCCTCTGCCTGAATTCAGTGAGGCTTTTCCCATCCTACAAACCCCAAAGACCCTGGAGTATTAGCAAAAGAAAGCACAGAAGAACAGAGTCATTCTCTTAGAGAACTGGAGTTCTATAGGACTTTCACTGCAGAAGTTACTGAACTGTATGTACTGAGGTTACTAGCTGAGACAAATGTAGACAGAGGAGCTTCATAAAACTGATTTCCCTCCCTCATCTCCTCCACATCATGTTGAGGCTGATCATTGTCACTTTTATCTTTGACATGAACAGACCACTGACAAAAGAAGGATCATGGATGTGTAATAAACGAACATCCACAGAGCTGCTTGTGTTGTAACAAAGACAAACTGAAAGAACAATGAAGTACTACCTGATAAAACGTTTTCAAATGCTAAACAATCTTAAATGAAATTATCCAATAAAGAAAAGGAAACAGTGCAATAGATATATTCTGCTAGGGATGGTGCATTTTTGGAAAATAATTTGTCAGTATTCGCCTACTTCTGGGAATTTAATCTATAAAACTGGAGAGAATAGTTATCAATCACTAAATTATTAATTTCTTATTTTATGGTTCATATTTTGTAGAGCCCAAATCACAGTGATTTTCTTAATATTTTTTTCCGGAAATTATACACTTTTAGCTTATGTATTTAAATCAGTTGTGCACTTTAGAGTAATTTTGGTACAAAGAATGAATAAAATTTCATTTGAAAAACATTTAACACATAGATATGCAGTTGTTCCAGCACTGTTTATTGAAAAGATTATCCTTTCATCACTGGACTTGTGCCATTGTCAAAAATCAATCAAGGATGGGCTGAGGATGTAGCTTAGTGGTGCTGCTGCCTGCTTTGCAAGCTTATGGTTGTGAGTTTGATCCCCAGTACCACACACACACGCACACACACACAAACACACACACAAATCAATCGACTACATTGCTGTGGGTCTGTTTATGGACTGGTAATTTTGTTCCATTGACTAGTTGTCTCTCTCGATATTGTATCAGTATCATATTGTCTTGATTACTATAGGTTCATAATGCATATGACAATACGGGAGCGAAAAGTCTTTATTATTATATATTTAGGTCTTTATTGTTTTATTAGTTTTATATTTTACACTGAACAGATCTTTTATCATGTTTACCTCTGCATATTTTGTTCATTTTCATGATAAGATGAATAAAATTGTCTAGTTTCATTGTAATGATGTGTTAATATAAAGGGATGAAACTGGCTTTTGTGAACTGGTTGTATATCTTGTTAACTTGCTGAACTAATATACCGGCACCTGTGGTAATTTTGTTGATTCTACAACATTGTCTATAAACAATGGTCCATATCTTCAATTAAAGTATAAGTTAAATTCTTGCTTTACCAACTGCATATCTTTTATTTTTTCCCTTGGATTATTTCACTGGCCAGACTCTATAACATTTTTAACAAAAGCAGTGAACATAGACATGCTTGCTTTCTTCTTTTTTCTTTCTTGAGGAAGAGAATAGCTTACAAAAACACCTAAAATCCATTCTTTGACAACGCACCAGAATATAAAATAATATTAGCTATAGTCGTGCATTAAGTTCACCTTAAATCTCATGTTGTTCATTAAAACAGCTTGTTTATCTTTTTTTTGTTTTTGTTTTTGTTTTTTGAGACAGGGTCTCGCTTTGTGGTTCAGGCTAGCCCTGAGCTCAGCCTCAAACTCACATCACAGCAATCCTCCTGCCTCTGCCTCCCGAGTGCTGGGATTACAGGCGTGAGCCACCACTCCCGGCACTGTGGTATGTGGTACTGGTTGCTGCTGGGCGTGAGTCTCCACGCCCAGTATTGTTATGTGGTTATGGGGATCGAACCCGGGCCCTTGAGCTTGCAAGACAGGCGCCAGAAGCATTGAGCTATATCCCCAGCCCTTCCTTTAACTTTTTAAATGTTTATTTTTTAATTCAAATCTTTATTGGTCCATTATGTATACATGTCATCGCATTCAGTATTGAGAGTTTGTACTAGTATGTGACATGACTTGATTCTCATTATTTCCCATTACCCCACCCATGCTGCAACTCCTCACCCTCTCTCTGTATAAACTTTGTTTCTTTTTTTATTACTATCAAATTATTTTTTCCCTTGTTATTTACCCCTACACCCTATTTCCTTTTAAATATTTTCTATTTCACAATATCAACTATATACTAGAACTCATTTACATCTTCACTTTCTCATACAAGAGAAAAGATACGATATTTACATATCTGTGACCTATTTATTTCATTTATGAGGATGTCCTCAAGGTACATTTATTTGAGTAGGAATGACTCAATCTTATCATTTTTTAATAGCAGAATAATACTCCAGTCTATAAAAGAACCACATCTTGTTTATCCAGTCTCCAGTTGACGGACATTTTGGTTGTTTCCAAGATTTAGCAATCACCAACTAAGATGCTATTAACATGGGTGCACATATGTCACTGTGATATGAATCTTTTAATTTTTTGTGTATTACCTAGCAGAGGAATGGCTGGGTCAAATGGGACCTCCAATTCTAGCTTTTCGAGAAATCTCCCCCTATTTTCCACAGAGGTTATACGAGTCTACATTCCCACCAACCATGGAGAAGGATTCCTTTTTTCCACAGCCTTGTCAACATTTGTTGCTAATTCTGAAATAGGAGCTATTCTTTGTGGAGCCAGAAGGAATCTCAGTGTTGTTTTCTTCTACATCTCTTGAATGACCAGTGATGCTGAATGTTTCTTCATATGCTTCTTAGCTGCTCTTCTTGCTCTGAAAAGTATCCGTTCATTTCAGATGCTCATTTTTAAATTGAGTCTTTAAATTTGGGTGGGCTGATTTTTTTTTTTTAGCTTCCTTTCAATTCCTAGTTTTCCAAGTCTTTCTTTAAAAAAAATAGATCTTAGAGGTTTTTTTTGTCATTTTTCTGCATTTATTTGATGATCATATGATTTTTATTATTTAGTCTGTTAAAGAATCCCACTGGTGGACTTCTGAATCTTAAACTAATCTGACATTCCTGAATAAGCACCAACTAGTTATCCTTTTTTTTTTTAACGTCTGAACCCTAAGGGATCTTGGTCTATGGATCCACTTTTCTGATAATGACCTTGTCTTTTATTGATAGTAGAGTAATCTAAGAGTAATTTATAGAAAGAACTTGAAAATTGTCTTCCCTTTTTACTTTCTGGAGTAGTTTGTACAAAATTGCTGTTTTTTATTTTATTTCTTAACCAGTTTTTCTTTTTTTTTTGGAGACATGGTCTTGCTTTGTGGTTCAGGCTGGCCCTGAGCTCTACCTCCAACTCACATCACAGCAATCCTTCTGCCTCTGCCTCCCGAGTGCTGGGATTACAGGCATAAGCCACCACGCCCGGCACTGTGGTACGTGGTACTGGTTGCTGCTGGGTGTGAGTCTCCATGCCCAGTATGGTATGTGATTACCGGGGATCGAACCTGGGCCCTTGCGTTTGCAAGACAGGCGCCGGAACCACTGAGCTAAATCCCCAGCCCATTTCTTAACTTTTTGATAGAGCCCACCAGCTAAGCTAATGAAGCCCGGAATTTTATTTGTGGGAAGATTTTTACCTAAAAGTTCTAGACAGCAGCTGTAATACGTATAGGCCTCTTCAAGTTATCTAATTCTTCTTAAGGGAGTTGTGATACTTTGTGTATTTAAGTAAATTTTTTCCATTCTCTCTAAATTAGTAAATTTACTGATATAGAGCCGCTAATATTGTATTATCATTTTAAAACGTGGAACATCTATACTAATATAATTTCTCACTCAATCTATTAAAAATTTCTTAATTTTATTAATCTCAAATGCTTGGACTTTGATCAAATCGATATTGCCTACTGGCTTTCTCTCTGATTTTATCACTTTTTCTGCTTATTTTGAGTTTAACTTACTTTTTTTTTTCCTTGTTTGTTTTGGAAGTGGAAGCTGAGGTCACATGAGGCTTTTATTTCCTCATAAGGGCATTTGATGCTGCTAATTTCCCATTAAGTAACACTTTGGCTGCCTATCACAAAATTTCTAGGTTTTCTTTCATTTTCATTAAATTAAAACACTTCCTAATTCTCCTGATATCTTATTTGACTCATGAGTTACTTATAAGTATGTTATATAGTTTCAAATAGTTGAGCTTTCCAAATATCTTCTTTTTTTTGAGACAGGGTCTCACTTTGTGGTTCAGGCTGGCCCTGAGCTCAGCCTCCAACTCACATCACAGCAATCCTCCTGCCTCTGCCTCCCGAGTGCTGGGATGACAGGCTTTAGCCATCACGCCTGGCACTGTGGTATGTGGTACTGGTTGCTGCTGGGCGTGAGTCTCCACACCCAGTATGGTATGTGGTTACCGGGGATCGAACCTGGGTCCCTGCGCTTGCAAGACAGGCGCCGGAACCACTGAGCTAAATCCCCGACCCTTTGCTATAAAATTTACCTGACTGTTAATATCACAGCTCAACCTTTCTTTTGACTATGATATCATAGTACAGTATTTACTTTCCATCTTTTTACTGTTAACCTTTAGGTCTCTAATTTTATAGATAGAATATAATTGAATTTTCCTGTGTTAAATCAATCTGACATTCTCTGACTCTTTTGGGGATGTATATACCCCTTAAATTTACTATGGTTGGGTCTAAATCTATTATCTCACCTTTATTATTTTTTCCACCAGTTCTTTTTTCCTGTCACATTTTGGATACATTTTTATTTTGAATGAATGAATGCATTTATCACCCTTGTTGGCTCATTAGCTGTCTCTCCTTACTGTTTCTCGTGCTTGCTTTGGGGGTTATAGTACACACCTTCATAGTCCTGCGATCTGTCTCACAATGATGATGTATGCTTTCATGGAAAATATAAACACAATGCAGCTGTGTCTTTCCACTTCTCTCCCCTGTGTGCAGCTGTCACATTTAGTTCGATATATTATATATTCCTTAATAATATATTATTATCTTATTTAAACACTTATCTTTCAAATGGGTTTATAAGAGAAATGTTGCTTCTGCCCACGTATTTATTACTTCCAAGGTCTTCATTCTGTCGTCTAGATCTAGACAGCTGCTATAATTTTTCTTTTGCCTGAAGAACCTCTTTTAACATTCCTTGTAGTGCTTGTGTCTTGGCGAAAAATCATTTCAGCTTTTGTGTGCCTAAAATGTATTTTGCCTTCATTTTTCAAAAATATTTTCATGGGCTGTAAACTCAGATCCAGTGAATAGGGTTTTTTCCCTCCAGGAATTTTAAAGACACTGCCCGACTGTTTCCTTGTCTCTGTAGGTAATGCCTTCCTTCCTGTCCTTCTTGGTTGTTTTTAATTTTTTCTGTTTGTCTTTGTTCGAATGAGCATTTTATTATGATACGCCTGCAGTAGTCTTCAATTTTTGTGTGCTTTTGAATTGGTTTTATAATAACTGATGTATCAAAGCAAAAATTACATATATATATATATTCATGGGGTACCATATGTTTCAGTGCATGTACATGTTGTACAGTATTCAGATGAATTAAACACATCTCTTCAAACATTTATTCATGGTGAACACATTCAAAATCTTTTCTTCTAGCTATTAGAAAGTAATCTAGTATACAATTGTTATCTATAGTTACTCAGTTATGCAGTCATACTCTAGAACCTCTTATTCCTAGTGATTTCAATTTCATATCTATTGATGCAACTTTCATCTTCCTCCTCCCTACTGAGAACCTTGAGACTGTATGTTTAGAGTTTCATCGAATTTGAGAAAAATTCTAACATTCTTTCTTCACATATGTTTTATGCTTTTCATTTGGGGCCTCCGCCTCCATTGTACGGAGGCATTTGTGTTTCCCCAACTCGGGAGTCTTCTTCGTCCCTGCCACACCTCTGACAGGCACTTCTCTGTGACTTGTTACATTTGCTGCTTTGGAGGAAGAAATGACATATGTCTTACCGACACTGTCAACTCTAACGTCTTATTTTGTGGCCTCCCAAATCCTTACTAGTGGATTAATTTGCACACCTGATGGTGTTTCATCAGCTCTTTACTTGTGTTGCTCAACTATCAATTTTTCTTATTAAGAAATATTAGCTCATTCGACCCAGGAGTAGTGGCGCATGCCTGTAATCCCCATGCACGGAAGGCTGAGGCAGAAGGCTAACTGCAAGGTGGAGACCAGCCTGGGCTCTGTAGTAAGTTCAAACCAGCCTGAACTATGTCTCAAACAAAACAAAACAAAACATATAGATTGCAGACAAATTTAGCCTGATAAAACCTAAAGAGTATGTCATACTATGAGCGTTAGAGATACATAGAAATGAGTGTTCTCCACAGTGCATGGCAGTGGTATTTTAAACAATGAAATCTTCTGCATGTTGTTCAATTACAATGGAAATAATAAACCCATGACTTCATCACAGATGTTTCTTTAATTTGGCTCAATTTCAACAATTCAAATCAATATCACTAGATTAAGTTGCAAGTAGAGCAAAGTAAACACTTCCTTAGATTACTTTAGCTCATTAGCATTCTAGAGAAAATATGTAGCAGTAATTCTAATAAATACTCCTCTTGTTTTTATATCTTGATTGTTTTTTTCAGATTTATGCCAGTATTTTAATAAGGCTTTTCTGGTCGGTTAGATCTGACCATCTGGAAATACTATAGTTCTTTTTTAAATCAAATAATACACAGTTGTGTCTAATTTTATTTTTTAAATTATAGTCACCTTTGGCTTTTTGGATGTTACTAAAGTAAGATAACTGGAAGAGAAGAAAGGAATCAATACCAAAAGAATGGAAGAGGAAAGAATGCAAAATTCTCTCATATTTGTATTGAAAGATATAGTTTAATAATAAGAACATTTCATTCTTAAAGTATCTGAGTATGAATTCTTCTGCAACATGTTCATGATTAATCAGTATTTCAGGCACAACAGAGAGGAAATGAAAATGAGATGATAGCTGGCAAAATGCTTTTCCTTTTACAGGAATTGAACTGTCGGCCTTTCCTGATGAGGGCTCAGTGAAAAGTTATTAGGTCTCTGCAGAGGGCTCAGGCCTCTGTTTTTTCCCTTGTCGCTGTCCCTTCTCCCTTGGGTATCTCATGTGTCCACCTGACCCCCAGCCTTCCCCAGTCAATATTCCCTACAGTATTAATTGGCTCCGTGAGAATTCTAACTTAAAATCACACTTGGTCTGGGTTATTCAGTTCTCCTCCCTAAGTATTTCTAAGTCTGTGGATGGGTGTTTCTGCACTTGTGTTGCAGCCACCATCTTGCTCAGGACCGTGGTTCCACTCCTGCGTACTCACTTTGCCAGGGTCTAGTGTCTTCTCTCATGAACAGCTGCCCTTACATACAGGTCTGGGCATCTTTGTTTCTCCAAAGCATTTCTAGGAAAGGTGCAGGTTTTAGACAACTTAATTGAAAAACTTACAGGTTACTGAGTGGACTATGATGCCAGTAAAAATTATGTAATAATCAGTGTTTTTTAGTCCATTATCTTTACCTTTTATAGGTTACCCAAGATTGGCCTTCTTTCTCCCTGGTTCTTGATCTGATGCTGTCTTTCAGGACTCTTACTATCTGAAATTCAGGTTCAATTTCTTACAGGCCCAGAGAGCCCTTTTTTTCAGTCCTAGACCTGCTTTCCTGTCCTAGTCCTGGAGGATTCAGACTAAGAGTTCCCACCCATGTGGGAGCCCCGCCCCCACTGCTGTGGCGTGTGTTTTGCCCACTCCTCCCTCATCTGTTGCTTAGCCATCATGGTGACCACACACAGGCTGAGGCCTGAGCTCTTCAGGACTAATGTATCTATGGAGAGGTCAGTTCAGGTATTTTTAAACCAACCCCAGCTCATTTGTTCTTCATAATCTTTGTGTAGTAAAATGATGAAGGTTAGGTCAAACTGCTTCTTGGCACAACCTTGTGGTAAACATAATGTCTTTTGCTTCCTCAAGCTTATTCAATGCATATGTGAACTTAGAAAATGGTGCGCTTTCCCCCAAGAAGCGAAGCACTGGCTGTTGTCTCTGCCCTTGCCAGGTGTCCTGAGGCAGGACCCTGTCTGTATGGAGCTCCACGGCGTTCCTCACTCTGCAAAGGCTTAGTCTTGCCAAAAATAAATGCCCAGGTACATCACTAACAACAGATAAATGCTTACCATGCCCCTGAAACATCTGCTTCAGCACCATTCTGTTGATCCATAAAACGTTCCTCCCACCTGACAAATTAAAACCTAATGGTCTATAACCAAACTGGCTCCCAGAAGTGGCCCTTTACAGAACAAAAGGAAGATCAGCCCCAGGACAAAACCATCTCTCCCTAGAATAAAGCAAATGCTGACTGCCTTTTGTCTACAGACTCTGCCTCCAGTAGGGAGGCCTGTTTGCTACAAGTCTCTCTCACGACCTTCTACATCTGTCCTGGGTCTTGTTTTTACCTTGGAATGTGTTTCACCCGATAGACTTGTATACATACAGTTTCAGTGTTGGAATTTATTTTACCAGAGAGATTTACATACACATACAGATGCAGTTTCGTATCACAAGAGAAGAAATTTCTTTGCCAGAACTTAAGTGTTTATGGGTATTTATGCCTTTCCTTACTTAAACAACAAAGCACTTCTAAAGACATATTTTTTTAATTCCAGAAATTTGGTGTTTACCATTGTGATATTAGGTATATCATCTTTTCACCTGAGAGTGTATTTAACATGTAAGTGGAATTTCATTAGTTATATATGGACAGGGTCCTAGGAAGCTCCAGTGACACTAAGGAATATTTCCCAGGTTACTGTATTGGGCAGGATTTAGTTTCAAGGAAATGCTATTAAAATACATGTAAACCAGGAATATGTTTATTCAAGGTAAGAAAGGGCATTGCATATGCTGTGGGGATACATCTTTTAGCAATCTTTAGGCATTACAGATGAAGCTGTTTTGATGCTCTTTTTAAAAGAAAACTACAATAGCATCATACATTATCAGCCTAGTTACTGAAGGTGTTGGAGATACCACTTATATGAAGCACCCCAGGGACTAAAATTTATTTTGTTGCTGTGGTTTTAATAATACTAATAAATTGAATATTGACTAATAGTGTCTTTGGATATTCACTTAAATAGATCAAAGAGCAGTACAAACAGAATTATGAACAGGTTCTTACCATGGGAATTAAAAATAATTCCCCCAATCCAATGACGCAGATGACAGAATGAGCAATCTGTTCTCTCCTTGCTTCTCAAAATATCCCACAAGTTGAGCGCATTCAAGAGTAACTGCAGGGCTGGAAGTCTGTGATGCAGTGACCTTGCGGTGTGTGTGCGTGTGTGTGCGCGCGCGTGTGTGTGTGCATGTGCGTGTGCATGTGTGTGACAGGCTGGTCATCCTACCGCTGGTAAATACCTTTGAGTCTGCGGTGCGAGTGCGTACACCAGTCCCACTCACACCGCCACACTAGTTTCCTACAGTCAGGAATGGTGAACATCAGGCATTTTGTGTTTCAAAATCTAACAAAGAAAACATTGGCCTCCATAGATAAAGGGTGATGCAAAGGACCAGGAGGTCACCTTGAACTGCAAAGATAAGGTCTATGAATGGACATGGACAGCAACCCAGTTCATGGCAACAGTAGAATACAGGACCTCACTGGCCACAGCCAACCAACCACCCCCATGCACATCATTGTCATCACAACAGGAAAAGCTGCCATGTAATTTAGGGACTATTCTGTAGGTGGAATGAAAAACTTTTGAATCCCCTGAGCGGACAGAAGGAATGTTAAAGATCATTCTCAAAGGATTCCAGTGTGCAAAAAAGTGGCGAGTATCACAGGTGCTCCTAAATGGAGTGTTTAAGTTTGGAGTAGGGTTCTGTTGTATACAGGCACGCGAAAGAACCAAGCCCTTATTACTGGTGTCTGCTTTATTAATATGTCCAGAGGAAAAAGTGGTATGGTCATGTCAGTGAAAAGGAAGGAAGAGTTAAATACTGCAGTGTTTGTGTGTTAGCTTTCTTGTTCTGTTTAACAAATCACCCCCAACTTAGCAGCTTCACACAACACATATTTATTATCTTTAGGGTCTGAAGCCCCAGGTCTCAAGAGGCCACCTGGCACCTCTGGCTCTGTGGCCCTCTCCCTAGCACAGCAGAGTGCTCTTCCCAGGCCAGCGGGAGAGGCTGCCCTGCTCTGACTCCCCACTGGGAAGGCCCGAGCCTGTGCCCTTATAAACAGTTCGTCTGTGTAACTCAGGCCCTCCCAGGATAATCTCGCTTTTGAGTAACTCAGAGTGGACTCACTCAGGACGCTAATTACATCTGTGTGACCCCTTTGCTTTTGGTTCTTAATGTAGTCTAATTATAGGAGTGAAGTTTCATCCTATTCATAATTCTTCATGTGTGGAAAGAGGCTCTGTAGATTATTTTAGGGATCAGGAATCTTGGATTTCTTTTTTAAAACCTTATAAATACAATTTCCTCAGTACCAAAGAACTATAAACTCATTAGTAGAGGATTACTGAGTCAGTCAAGATTTTTCAAACGTAGTAAAGTGAGCCAATCTTATATAAGGATATAAGTGGAAAATTCTTAGCTATGTCAGGCATTTTCTAACACACTCATTTCTTTTTCT